>WNNJ02001359.1:0-89216 GCA_012934845.2 Pomphorhynchus laevis | reverse complement strand
ATTTTTAATAAAGAATATTATAAATATTATATAATATTTATATTTCTTTATTAAAAATTTTGATGACTATTTTTATTCTTCACTCTACTTTAATCATTTTTATACGTCAACAGCAGTACGCTACATTTCTTAAGAAGTTGGGGTGGATATCGAATACGTAGGTATTGGATCAGTAGCTGATGAGGTTCACTAATACTGAAATGTAGCGCACTTCTGTTGCCGTATAGAATGGATTAAAGTAGCGTGTAGAATATAAATAGTCATCAACATTTAAATAATATTTATATTATTTTTAATACTAAACCCGTAATCTTCTTTAATTTCGATCATATAGTTTTATTGGAGCAAAGAATAAAATAGTTTTCTTTAATTTGAAAATATTCAATATTTCGATAGCTCTTGCTATCATCATGATTACAATAAAATCTACATTTAGAATAAAAGAAAGTTACAATAAATTACATTTACAATAAAAAATGTTATTTACAAAAAGTTACAATTACAATAAAATTACATTTTAATATAATCCTGATGATGATATCAGGAGCTATCAAAATATTGATTTTTTTTTCAAAAATTCAATATTTTTTTTAAACATTTTTATTTTGAAAAACTTTTACATTTACTAACTTAACAGTATAAATACA
Organism: Pomphorhynchus laevis; assembly: GCA_012934845.2. Taxonomy (NCBI): domain Eukaryota; kingdom Metazoa; phylum Acanthocephala; class Palaeacanthocephala; order Echinorhynchida; family Pomphorhynchidae; genus Pomphorhynchus; species Pomphorhynchus laevis. The sequence goes on along the minus strand of WNNJ02001359.1, from coordinate 88,569 downwards.
ATGTTTTTCTAATTTAATAAGAAAATTTTGCCTGCTATCGCACCGCTAGGTATAATAGCTTTCTAGTGCTAGGAATTACATTTACTAAGATATTATATTAATTACTAAATATATAATATACAATGCTTCCCTTTATTTCTTGATTTTAATGCAAACTAAAAAATGCTAATTCAAAATTTAGTCCAAATTGCCTTTAAAGCGATAAATTTAATTTGGGTATTACACACTTACAACTTCAATTTGTTCATTTCTAATTAAACATGACAGTGCCATGCTATTTCATTAATTCAATAGGCGAGATAAAATGTAATGTTTGATAGAAGCGAATTATTCTTCTATCTAAAATCTCATTTTGTACCAATAAAGCAAATAATTAGAAATGCTTACAAATAATCCAACCCAAAATCCTTTGCCAGCTGTGGGCCAATATGGATTTTCCGTAAACGTTAAAGGTATATCAGTGACTGAAGTAATTGGATCTAATTGATTGTTGGCACGAAAATAAACGTGCCAACAATAAAAATCAATCGATTTTCGTAATTTTGTTTGAACATAATTTTAATTTTTAATGTATAATAAGATATTAATCCGAATACGAGAATCATCGCGCTAGCGTTATTAGTGCAAAAGGATTATCAAAATGTTTTTTATATTTTACCTTTTTACGGTTATTGTTTGATATATAATCATTTTAATTAATACTTCCTTTTTATCCTTTACATTCAAATAAACATCAGCGAGTTCTAAAATTTTGTTGTTTAGACGTTGAGCGTTACGCCTGGGTTGTTCTTATCGCTGATTCAGTACATAATGTATCGGATGGTGTTACCATAGGAGCTGCGTTTGGAGTAAACATCGAACTTGGAATGACCACAACTCTTGCTGTTCTGTTGCATGAGTTGCCTCATGAATTAGGTATTTTGTTGCGATTTTGATAGTTGTATAGTCGTATTTTGTCTAATTTCTTATAATTCCAACTTTACTTTAATGGAAATTAAAAATTCATCTTGTTTCATTTATGCAACATACGTATGCTTGGAATGTTCGCTTAGATAGAGCGTTCACATTTATAATGATAAATATTACGATCTTGATCGATCTGATCTTGCAAAACATTTAATCGATTACAGAAATCCAATGATCGACCATTGGATTAAAATTGCAATTTTAAATATTGGCTCGGTTTATTCGCTTTATTTGGATACCTATATTGATTCTACCATTTCGGTATAGCATTTACTTTAGTGATCGCTTAAATATTGTCGTTCATTTTTGTATATTTCAGCACCAGATTACGATACTGTAAATTTAGATTATGAAATATTATAATAAATATTATAAAAAATATAAAAATATTTTAAAAAATTTAATTATTGTCGTTGGTACTGTTTCATGTTTGTATACTTCAACAGCAGATTACAGAAAAATATTATTCCGTAAATTTAGATTATGAAATATAATTTTGAAATACTAAATATAATTATAATTCAAATATAAAATAAAATATAATTATATTTTATTATACAAAATATAATTTGGAAATTTATATATATAAAATACTATATTACATACTATATATTATATGGTAAGACATTGTAATACATCAACATAAAAGTATGGTATAGTAAAATATATTTTTTACACGTAGACTATTGTACACCTATTTTAGGGATATGTTCTATACACGATGTCGTGTTGACTATTAGATAGAATGCAATTATTTATATTGAAATCCTGTCAGTTATATAATCCTATATATAACTAAATTATATATACGTACCTTTTAAATTTAGGTGACTATGCAATATTGATTACATCTGGATTTACTCACTTGCAGGCATTGTTTTTTAACCTTATCACCGCTATGACAGCATTTATTGGTTTGCTGTTCGGTTTTCTGCTGAGTGCAAATTCGGACGCCACACAGCAGTGGACGCTTGCAGCAGCTGCTGGAATATTTCTGTACGTTGCTTTAGTGGATTTATTCCCGTTGCTAGTTCCGTCTGCAGATACCAGCAATTGGGATGTTGTTCTTCATAATGCTGGTCTTTTACTTGGATTTACCATTATGTTTCTGTTAGCGGCTTACGAAGACAAAATTAAAATGATGGTAAGTTTTTTATATCTAAAAAAATATTTTAATAATTTTGATTTTTTGCAGATAATAAAGTATTTCTAGAGTGATCTTATATTTCCTTGTGTATTTCTTAACAAAAAATATCGGATATTCACGTTTCTATCATTCAGTATTTACGCTTTCACCATCGTTTTACAGTTTAATGACTTAATAAGTCAATATTCCAATTTATTAAAATAAACTAATAAAATAAGTTTAAAAGATATTTTTATCTATAATATTTTTATTTTTCGAGTGTAATCGACGAATTAAATTTATTGTTTTTACATTTGTTGATATCAGTTGTTTGAATGACGACAAAATTAGAGAAAACATTTTATTTTCGAAATATGAAAAAATGAATCAATCAAAAGACAAACAAAATAACGCTTCAAGCATTAGTTTCTATAAAAACTAATACATCATCAAGAACAAACGATGCATTTGTACATTACAAACTGCAAAAAAAAATATTTTTTTTATTTCGCTAAATTCTGCTGTCATATTATCAAAAAATCATTTTTAATATATAATTTAAATGAATAATTAAAATATTTCTAATTTTATGGCGTACAATTAAGATTAAAACATTTAAAATGTAACATTAAAATGTCACAATTAAATTTTTACATTTCGTTAACAAATAAAATCTTTACGGATTATAAAAATCTATAAAATTTAGTTTTTATTTTAAATTTTAATTATACATTATATTTTTATATAATAAATATAATATAATATTATATAATATATTAAATAAAATATATTATATTTATATAATATTATATTTATATAATATTTATAAAATAAAATTAAAACTTGTTTGTTTTAAGAAAAATAAATTAGATTTATTTTCTTTTATTTTTAAAGTGGATTAGGTTCAGAAACCTGATATCATAGCAGTTCCTCCCGATGACCTCTAATCCATATTCTGATACGTCGTCTGTTATTTAGAAGTCAATTCATAAAAATCGATTTTTCAAAATTTTAATTATACATTCTATCATATAAAATCTTAGATAATTATTTATTATTTATAATTATTTAATGTTATTTTTGAGTAATACATAGTATGAAGTACGTAGACTCAACGGATCTGATTAATTAAATATCTCTTTCTGTTATCGAATAAAATCTTTACGAATTTAATTAAATTTATTGTATATAAATATTATATATAAATATTCAATTATTGCTAAAATCAATTATTTCAATATTACTCATTTTAGTTCTGATATAAAATGCAAGTGAATTCCGGTTTCAAATTAAGATGTTGTTTTAAAACGAAAGCCGCCAATTTATAAAGCCGATCATCAGCATTTAATTATCTTCTGAAAAGGACGATTGGTAAAGTGTCTGAAAAATTTAACCATTTTTCCATTTCTACAAAATAATTTTTTGTATTTTCACATTTATTGTCTAATTAGCCAGGCAAGTGAAGGTGCAAACACATTGGCGATCAATGCTAAATATAATTGTGACACATTCATACTTTGTAATTTTATAAACCCGTAGAAACTCAGCAATACAGTGATAATGTTAATCCGTTTGTTGTAGTTTCCAATGGTTAACAGCATTGGTAATATGAAATACGCTGTTTTAACAGCTCCCAAATAGTCTTCAATTGCGAATGCACATAAATAGAAAGCGCCCAGTTGGCGCAGTTGATTAGGAAATAAATCTGACCATTTACCTATTACCAGAATATCAAGTGTAAAGCAATTGCCTAAAATGTACAGCACGTATCCGACACCAGTTTTCAAAGGCCAGCATCCGAGAAGACTCGTTAACCATGGAAATAGCAGATTACTAATTGCTAATATATAAATACCGTTTCCAAGTTGATGCAGTGTGTTGACATTTTGTTCACTAGTTAAGGATGGCAGTGATGCAATCAGCAATGCTACGGGGAAGCATAAAAAACATAGCATCATGTTTACAACGCCAACAAACAATTGATCATAGTCGGGAAATTTCATATTCGAATATGTGACCAACATATTCGGTATTAAGTATGTGTATGTTGATTCACGAAACGGGCCGTTGATATTGTTTAAAGACCGTAATTGAGTTTCAACTAATTGACAATATCTTTGAACTTGAAGTTCAAATAATTTTCTCTGTCGGTAAGTGATATGTTGCTCGTTAGATGAAATATGATGGTACTGGCTGTTGAACAGCAACGTCATTGAATCAATTTTTCGCTTATTAAGCATCCAGTGCAATGGCACATCATATACCGATGGTCTCGCTTCTTGATCCGAAAAAAGATGGCAATGCACGTCGAGTATTTTGCAGTTTTGTAAAATGCACGTCACTACGTTCAGAATTGGTCTTAACATATACGGACCTAGGGCATCTATAACCAAATCAATTCGTTTTGGAAATTTGCCCTCACTAAGAATAATTGCGGCGATCGCACTTTCCGAGTAGTAATGAGTAAAATGTTCTACATGTAATCTCGCTTTTGATTCATTTATAGCAAAAATGATTTTAATCTGTTTTGAAATGTAGCTTCGATTTAAATTGAGCATTGTTTTGCCTACTTCGACAGCAAGCGAATTCGGACGACCGGTATCGCTTTGTTCAACCACAACAATCAAGAATATCTGTGAACCATCTTCGCGTGTGGGCACAATGTCTACCTCTTTAGGATAAGGTAATCCAAATTGAGAATATGAATATTGCAGTCTTGGTGATGTGTGACCGGGATTGAGACTGTTATCATCATCGTTGTTAGGCCTTGCAAACGGTCCAGTCCACATCAATACTGATAGAATAATTCCGACTGCGTATAAGAGTAATGACAATATCATTCGACGCCTTGATGCTAACTTTACTAATTCATAAACGTAGAATCTTATTAGTTTTTTCATATTTGGAACAAATCAGCACAATTCTGAAAAATCTTAAAAACACAATTAATAAAATTCCTGCCTACATTTTGTAAGTTTTAAATTATAAAAAATATAAGTTATTTGCCATTGTCGATTGGAAACAGTTTATATTAACGTACAAACTCATCTGAGCTTCATTTATATATTATAGTTATTAAGGCTGAATGTGTGGAAACACAACATTCGTCTATCTAGGAATATCCAATGCATATACCATGATACTACCATTGGCAAATGCTAGATTTGGTTATAATTTCCAACACCATAGGCAGGTTCATTATATAGATAATAAATGTGTGTCCATCACATCCTGCAGCGGTTCAATACGCATCAACAAGTATACGGTACATGATAGATCGACTCTCTTATCAATAGACTACTGAATGATGACCATCAAATGTACGGATATTACGCATCTACATGGGTTGTATGGGGTACGTCTACATGAATTGATTTCGTCTAGCTTTTATTTCCCTTCGTTAGATAGTTTATGAACGAAAAAATAGTTTATGGGTTGTCTGAAATGAATGAACAATGCAATTACATTCCATCGATACACTCTCGGAAATATAAGCAAAATAAATAATTATTGCCTAAATAAAAAGATTAAACACGTTCCTCAAATCGCAATAGATTCGAATCGCCAAGTTATCGCTCTTAGATAGACTGTTATCGATACAGGTTGTCTGAAATGAATGAAATATGAAATAACTATGGATTGTGTGAAATGAATGAATAATTGCGTTTTCACAATTTCGAAAATCCACAATACAGAAATGTAACGGAATAATTGATACAATCAAAGCAGCTATAAGTTATAATTAAATATTTTAAAATCAAAATAAACTGAGCAAAATAGACTAATATAAACTAATAAAATAGAAGAAATACAGGTTAAAAAATAATACAAATCAAACTGTGACAGCAATTACATGAACTAAAAGGGGATCTAAATTCAAAATAAAATTGAATCCAATTGAACATTTAGCAAAAACGAATTGATAAAATTTGAATAACCAAAGTTGATTTTAGATTAAAATTCTGACGGTAATCGACTCTTTATTAAATTTAACTAGATTTTTCAAAAATAGTGTTTATTTCAAACTATATAAATTCAAGTCTTTAAATCAACGGCAATATAAGAATATATTATGAATCAAATAAAATAATAAGCTAACATAAAATGGCCTTAGGTTGCCGTTCCTGTAAATGTACAGTTTCATTAAAAGACAAATGCAAATTTCTTCGAAAATTATTTTGTGGCTTCAACAACTATAAGCTGGTCGTTAATTCTTTTCGCGGACAACGATGTGAACCCGGCGTTTTCCAATAATTTCATGTAAGCAATTAGATCAACGCGTAAGCAAGCGTCAATTGGATTATTGATCACGTCACCAGGAACGAGTCCGTAGAAAACTCCTGTTTTTGGTTTCAAGCAACGTTTTATACTTGAAATATTAAGGACGCTATTAGAGTGATAACCCGCTGCGAACGGTCTACTAGTGCTATGTACAGCCACATCTATTGAATCGTCAGGCATCGTGATTAAGCCAAGTTGTTCATCCACAAAGCACACATTGTCTTTTCTGGCAAACGGATTTAATCTTATTCGAGCCCGACTTCGTAAAGCCTCCGACATATCAAGTACGTATACCATCCCATCTAAATACAATTAAAAGCATAATTTAATATAATTTAAACAATTTACTTTAATAACTAAAAACATTTTTGGTATTTTTAAACCTAAATGCTATGGAAATTAATGGTAATAAAAAATTTGCAATTTATTGCGCGTTTTAAAAAACTAAAAATTTATTCTTAATTTTTAAACATTTAAAAATTGAGCATTTAAACATTTTAACATTTTTAAAATTGGTAATGTTTTATTCAATGTTTTATTAAAAATATTCACTTACAAAAGCTCTTCAAATTCATCTTAAATTTTAAAGCAAATGAATTTTGTCTAAATTAACTTAAATAAATTATATTTAAATAAAAATATATAATTATATTTAAAAATATTAATTAAATTAGATATTTAAATTTTAATATCGTCACATATATTAAAATAATTCGTAAATGTTCTGCTCAAGAACTATTTTAGTTTTGAAGCACCACGATACATTGAACATATATGATGTTCAATATATGTTATATGTTTTTATGTCATATGTTTTTATGTCATATGTTTTTATAATCTTATAATATAAGATAACTATAATGTTTCTTGTATTATAAACTATCGGAACTAAATTTGTTTAACAAAAACTTTATAATTCCGACATGTTCGCTAGGAGAAAAACGAAGATCACATTGATCTGGATATTATCGCAATTGGGTAACTGATATCATAGCTGCAAAAACTTGTGATTATATGCCTAAAATCACACACAAAAACACTATAAGATCTTTTTGACAAGCCCGTCATATCGATCTTTAAGTTGCAGTGTTCGAACGAAAAATAGCTAATTCAAAATGGAATTTATTTGGTTGACAAAAATAAAAGGAGAATAAACATATTATGTTTCATTGCTCCATAATTGTAATTATGCTTCTAACATCGGTTATTATTCTCTGATAGCAGCAAATCCATACGTTTTACCTCATGAAGTTATCATTAAATACAGCAGCAAAACAAAATCAAAATGTTAAAAAGTATAATTTTAATATTATTTGATGTACAAATAATACATAAATAATAAGTAATTATTTATCAATAATAATGAAAAGTATTATTTTCCATTTCCGTCTTAATAAAATTAAAAAATGTGAATTATCTATGTATCCGCGCATACTCTCGCCGTCAGAAGTCAGCCTAGTCTTGTAAAGTCGTTAAGGTTAAGCAAGCGACTTCTGCGTCAGAATGGAAGAGATTAAGATATGCGATAAGGCATCGCAACGATTCCCAAATAAAATACAAATGCACACATCTCCACTTTTATGATATGGTACGGGAATTGAGCCAAATTTACGCTCTTTTGAAATACGAGAAAGTCTTCCAAATACACTTGGTATAGGCAGTATACACCGGAGTCTCTTGTAAGTGTAATAAATTCCGTAAATATGAGATAATGAATATATAAAGTATAAGGCCTCGAATTCCTCTCATTCAATGCGTAGATTTCTTCAAATCATTCCTTTGTTATTTGTTCTCAAATTCGGTCTTCAAGATCAGAATTCGGTCTTTGCACGGTTACATTCGGGATATTCGGACTCGATCATTGGAAATATGACTCTTAGTTTCCTCTCAGCTTGTCATCTTCAACATAAGGTAAGTCCTTGACCCCACAAAACACAGGAATTAAATAATGTGCAGCATAAACTCATTACTTTAGCTAAGTCGTTGAGAATGGATATCAAAGCTAGGAGTGATTTCAGGTCCACTAAACGCCTTCGCGAACTTCGCCGTTTATCGAAACTTGATGAAGAGTATGGCCACTTAGAATTGGCAGAGAAATGCTCTTGGAAAATAAGCCCTACTTCTTTAGTAAGTGTAAAGTCTCGAATTACTCTCATTCAGTGGGTAGATTACTTCAAATCATTTCTTTGTAAGTACTCCTTAAATACTTATTTATTCAGTAAGTGTATGTCTCGAATTACATTCATTCAGTAGGTATATTACTTTAAATCATTCCTTTGTAATTGTTCCTCAGATACGGTCTTCAAAGTTGGAAATGTGTTGTTTCAAAACAGTGTTCCGAACGATAATGGTCCTCTAAATGCTTTTTTTTGCATATGAGATTGCATTTGTTTTGCGCTTGATACGTAGTAAGTATGTCCCAGGGCCGGATCACATCTGCAGCGTTGAGCAGCTCAGCGATACATTTCCTTAACTAGCTGACTGCTGGACTTTCTTGCTCAGCATCATACTTCGTGGGCGGCCACTTCCTTTTGCGTGGAAAGAGGGTGTTGCCAAGTTCCTCTATAAAGGGAAAGGTCCTTTGGATTCGTTTGATTCATATAGGAGAATCGTTCTCTTGAATCAGCTGACAAATTGTTTTCAGTAGTACTAACTAAGCGCTAAATCCGAAATCTATTCCATATAATACCCCGTAAGCAGTTTCGTTTTAGACTAAACACTCTACTATTGACGCAATGCAACTAGTTCGAGAACTCATTTTGAATCGAGTTTCAACAAAGCATTCTCAATACGGGATTTTTATTGACTTTCAATGTGCTTTTGATTCAGTCGACCGTTTACTACTCCTCATAAAGCTGACTGAAAAGGTTGGTATTTCATTGAAGTTTATGCATTTACTCGAGTCAATATTTCGTCCTAATAATATTAGTGTCCTCGATTATCTCGAAATTTTAGATTCCTTTCAAGTGAATTGTGGGGTTATGCAAGGCGACTCGCGCATCTACGTTCAAAGATATTTCCCTTGCGCCAATGACTTAGTTTTACTTTCGACGTCATTAGAGAGTTCTCAACAGGCGTTAGTTGCGCTGGCTAGCAATTGTCTCTATTTATTAATAATAAATTTAATTTATTTATTAATAAGTAATTTTTTATTAAAAAATCAAAAATTAAAAAAAATAAAAAAAATATTTCATTTTTTAATTTGTAAACAATAATCATTTTGAGTTCTATGATTGTAAAAATCATAGAACTCAAAAAATCATTTAAGAATCTTAATAATTAAAATATATTTGAGGAAAATAAAATTTCCTCCGAAGCAGAAGATAGTTTCTTACTAACTTGTGCAAACAACTGTTTGCGATTAAAAATCTTTAATTAAAACTTAATTAAAGAACCTTTTAATTTAATTAAAACAACTTTTTGTTTTTACTAAAATATCACCAATTCATGCAAACTCCAAACGCATTTCAATTTATTTATTAGCAATAAAGTAAATTTTAAGAATTTTTACAGTTTATTAGTACCTGATGAAAAATTATAAAAATCTATTAAAAATGTTTATTAAAAATTAATAAATTAAAATTATTTAATATTTTTATTAAATGTAAAAAATTATTAAAAATCAATTAAATTGAAGGTATATACATCAATATATAAATAATTATCGGATATTGTAATAGAGTTCAATATTTCCGTGGTAATCTAACACGTCATCGTTGTATCAGAGCACTGCGAATGTGAATTGTGAATGAAACCTCGAATTATAAAAAATGTAAAAAACGAATATAATTGGTTTTTGAAATCCGATATGAAAATTTGACATTAGAATAAGGAAGAAAAGTTTACATAATATGCAAATTCGACATTAAAATAAGGAAGATAAGTTTACAAAATAATGAAATACAAAATACGATATGTCATTTGTTTCCAAATGCATAGAGTCGTCCCATGTTTGTGCAAAGATTAAAATCTCAGTCATTGTTGATAGCGATAGGCAGTGAATATTCTGAATTCTATTAAATAGTAATATTTAGGTGTGATGCCCGAGCTAAGATTAAATATAGCATTAATAGTGAAAACATTTCGAGCATCACAATCCCGATTGCATTATCATGATGATCATTCAAAAATTGATTAATTCTAACTTATGCAAAACTTTTAAATTAAGATTAATGAACATATTTTAATTAGATAAAACTTGACACGTACTTGTACAACAATTAACTGATTTCCTTATCAGTTTCAGGTTAAGTAGTCCAATGTGAAGAATAATTGAATTTTTGTTGATAATATCGCTGTGTTGGAAATTTGATTCAATTAGCTTTAATCTTGATGCTGCAAAACCCTATGTACTAGACACAGTTTTTGAAAGTATAACAAAACGACAAAAGCGATATTTTATACAGTGATTTTTGTATAAAGTATTCATTTATTTAGTATTTAGTATTTAGTATTTAATGTAAAGTATCTATTATATTCATAAATATATTACATATACTTTATATTATAATATATATTGGATAATTGGATAACCAGCGCTACCCTCAGCGTCCCCGGGTTGCGAATATGAGAACGACCATCAGACATGATGGTTAGCTACGAAACAAGCTAGATTTGATCTCACGAATAAGTATTAGCTGACAGCTAGGCGGTAATGTCATCGCGGTGGTGGGATACCTTACGTTCTACTAAAAAGCCATTTAACCTTCAGTGGACTTGACATTGTAACATGGCGAGTATGCCTCACCATTAAATAAGTGGTTATTGCCGAGCAGGTGCTGCAAAGGGTTTGCATCGGCTAGGGATCACTACCGATAACAATGATTGACTAGTTTTAGCCATAACTGCCTCTATCTTAAAATCTTGAGAGTGGTAACCTCTTGCGGTATTATAACCTCATACATCGATTACAAATAACAGATGACAGCAAACGAAAACTATCATTTATCTACATCGTTGCATGATGAGACTCTATTACCAAATGCTAAGACTGATATCATTCCCATTACATCGGTCTCCAATTCAGACCTTTTCGTATCGGTACGTTGAATGTCAGATGGTTGCTCTAACCGGGACAGAAAGATCTACTTGCTCGCATATTGACACACAAGTCCATCAATATATGCTGCCTGACTGAATGCTGTGTCGCTGATAGTGGTTCTATGGTTTTGATTGATCCGGGTTATGATATAAGGTATACCGTCTTCTTTTATGGTTCTGCGAGACTGTGGTGTCAGTATTGTATTAAGAAATGATGTGATAGACACTATTATTGAGTAGGAGGATGCTATCCACGCATCTATATGTTGTGTATTGCTGGTAAACCCCATAATTGGACTATCCCCAGCGCATATTCACCTACAAGCAATGCGCTTTCAAAATAAATAGACTGTTTCTGCAATGATATTGGTTATGTATTGTCAGTAATACCATCAAATGACATTATGGTACTAGCTGGTGACTATAATGATTATGTGGGTGGATATAATGGGTGCCAAGCAAATGCGGTCAGACGTTACTCAGTTGGTAAATTGTGATCAAATGGCAACCGATTAGTATCCCCTTGCAGAAATTTATTATCTACTCGCGGCGAATGCATTTTTCCGTCATAAACACGTAACTTGGTCTCGTGGGCACATTTGAACGATAAGCATCGTAATCGAATTAATTACATTTTCTTCCGCAAATGATTTCGCAACTCGCTTCGAGACAGTCTGCATATTGAAGGCTGGGTGTTGTGACATATCACTAATTGGTTGTGATTACACTAGATAAACTGCGTTTTCCATAGTCTTACAGATATTCCATAGTCTTACAAATATCTAGTCTCACTAGATATTTGATTACCGGGGGATGAATTGACAAGGAAAATGATTGCCTCTGTTGTGATCGCCACGAAAAAGTACTACATACGAGTGCATAGAAATGCCTTGTTGGATCTCAGCATCGACTTTAGGCCTGTCTGAGCAAAAGAAAAGGGCTATCAACTCAAGCAATAAACAGAATATGATGGCATACAACAGACTGCTGAAACACAACCAGCGGTTGAATGGAGATAGTTACTAGAATAAAGTCGCGAGCTGCACCGAGAATGCGGAGTAATGTGGAGATGCTCGGAGATTATATCAATCGGTTCGCAGCATAATAAGATGCGCAATATCAAATTGTACTCAACTGGTTAATAAACACGATCAGGCTGTACACACAACATTAGGAAGCTTAGCCGAATGGTCAAGTTACCTTGCTAACCTGCATACCAATAATCTTACCTTATCTCAAATTGTCTATAGTAAATGCTGTGAAGATGTTAATGTCTCGAGACCGAATTAAGAAGAAACAAGAAGTTTCTGAGCCCTAATTAAGAAGCAATTAGGGTATTTCGCTATGGGAAAGCGCCTGGATATGATGTGGAAATGTTTAGCGCTGAACTTTTCGTCTTTCTAGTATATGGAAGGAAAAACGATTACCATTAAAAGCTATCAAAGGTTATAATTATTCCAATCTTTAAGGAAATCCAAATTGTTGTTAAAACTGCAGACCTATTTCCTTGCTTCTCACTGTATACAAAGTGCTTTAACATATCATCCACGATCGAATCCGCTTGTTACGTGAATGCAGAACAAGTGAGAGTCAATCTAGCTTCTACAAAGGACGTTGATGCATTGATCATATTTTTACGTTGCGCTGTATACTCTAAGATCGACATGAGTTCCGACTTCCTACAGTTGCAGCATTCTTGAATTTTAAGACAGACTTTGATAGGGTGGATCGAATGATCATATGCCTTTTGCTGGATGATTGCGGAATTCTTCGAAAATTATGTGGTGTAATACAAGCATTATATGATCAGACGTATGTCCGTGAAAGAAATTCGACAAGTGAGGAGTTCGAAGTTTCCTGCGGTGAAAGACAAGGCAGTGTTATTGGGCCTATGCTATTCAAAGTCGTAATTAACAAAATATTAAATATTACCCTTTCACGTGATAATGATGGTGTTCCCGTTGAAGATAGCGAAGTTAGAGTGTCTGACCTAACATATGCAGATGATATCGTCCTAGTTGCTGAAAATTTTAAGCAAATAGAAATCATGATTGTGCTTATTGTGAGATCTACCTCACCTTTTGGTCTCCTATTGAATCTATTGAAATGTAAGATTATGCACGCAAATTGTATTGAACAGAGCGCACAGATCAGTTCAATTATCTCGGATGTGCTGTATTAATAAATGGATATTTCGAAGAGTATATAAAATTGAAAATTATCAACGCAAGTAGAGCATTTGCAGATCTCTCTAAACTGTGGAAAAGAAGAAATATCCGCGTAACCGCAAAGTCTAGAGTGCATTCCGCAATTATTAGGCCAATTCTACATATGGATGTGAAACGTGACCAGACAAACTTACTCTTCTATATAGTATAATTACTTTTGACCATCAGTTCCTTGGACGCATAAGTAAAATTCGGTCTATACATTAGAGTAGCAATGCTGAAGTAAGGTGCCAATGTGAGGTGCGAAACCTAGAAAGCATTATGGAAATGCAACGCTGGAAATATGTGATCCATGCCCTGTGGATGGATGCTGAAAGATTGTGAATGTCTGTTTATTGGAGCATCCTATTCCTGTATGGAAGCAACCAAGAAATGGCATTAGAAAGGCGTTCCAACGAGCATTGGATATCCATACTCGGCCTAAGATATTCAAGTAGACGAATATTGGTTGGATTAAAAACCTAAAAGAATGGATAACGATACTGAAGGAGATGGCTCAGGACCGATTAAAGTAGAGAAACCTAAACACGATGGCTTGATTGAGTAACCAACTTTCGCTTTTTCTCGTACTTTTTTTATTTTTTTGTGGTTTTCGACAATTAATGGTCTGTGACCTTTAATAATATTGTAATAATATTACAATATTATTAAATAATATTATATAATAATATAATAATATTATATTATTAAAATATTTATTAATTATATAATATTCGCATAATAATTATCTTATAATATGTATAAAGAATTACTGGAGCTGTATCAAAATAGGGGGAAACTTTTATTTGATATTTCGCTAACCCGTGTTAATACCTTTAGAAAATTACTGAAGATTTATTGAATGTAATTTTTGGAATATGCTAACTGGGGTTAGAGAAATATCAAATAAATGTTTCCCCTTTTTTGATTCAGCTCCAATAATTCTTTATCAATGAATAGATCATTATCAACTATTTTCAATTATTAAATGTATAGTACTTTATATACTTTACTATAAAATAGATATAATATATCGTATATAGTATTATTTTTAATATGTAATTGTTTACGTTTTATAAAAAGTTATTAAACAATTTATTTGATCCGACAAAACAAGAAATGAATCATTGGCAGGTATATGGCTCCTCAGTTCATGTAGGTACATGAAATGAAACCTGATAACATAGCAGTTCCTCCTGATGAACTCAAATTTTAATTCTATTACATGATTTATCTATAAATCGGTTCATAAAACATCTAGGTTTTAAAAAATTAACATATTTCTCTATCAATTGGAAGATCTGTAATTAAATAAACTAATCAGATTTTAATATCGTTTTTACTATTAATAATTTATATTTGTAATTTATAGATTTTCATATTTTAATATCAAATTATGTATTTAAATTATTATATTTAAATACAATGATTAAACGACTATGGATTTTTGTACTCATTCAAAGCACAAAAATGTAAAATATCAACTAAATATTGTTTGACAATTAAATATATTAATATATAATTCAATATATAATTTATTAATATAAAAAGTAATATTAAAATTATGCCAATTGCATAATATTAGAAATATATGTAAAAAAGGATATTTAATGGAATTCATCATTAATGTATGGTATGACTACAATACATTATAAAATTATCGACAAAACCATTGATGTCAGATTTACGGGCTTTTCCTTAAGATTTGTTTTTGTTTAAGCTTTTGAAGAATAGCGTCCGTTACCTGATCGCATTACAATTTCGCATGATTAAAATGCTGAAATATACTATTTATTATTCACATTTTCGTTATAAGTTACATTATAAACGTCAATTACTTGGCAACAACTTTGAATGTTAAACATTCAAAAGAGGATGAAATTTGAGCCACAACTCTTAAAATGTTTAGATTGAACAACCAATTGATTAGTACACTAGTTAGTTTTGAGTCTGTCATACATTTGAGCGTCAATTGTGTAAGATTATGAACATTTTAATGCAATTCATTTGCTCTGGTTGATTTTAGATTAAAAAGCTTTCGTTGATAGCACTAGAAAATTTAGATTTAAACGATACACTGTGATGATACTTATGTTTCACACGGTAATCCCTGAAATAATGCAGATTATAGATTAATGCAGAGTATTAGAATATATATTTTAAATATTTTAATATTTTATTTAAAATAACAATAGATACAAATATTCTGTAAATTGCCGTTCTAGTCTTCTCGATTATTTTATAATAAATTTGCAATATGAGGTCTTTTATATTTTCTTATAAGTTAGAATACAATTCCTCAAATCGTTTCTAGTATATAGCTGAAAGATTTCCTATATAGTGAGAGAAAACTGACAAACGATCGAGAGCCCGTAACGCAAAAAAAATGTGCTAAAATTTTAATGATTAAAATTTAAATGAGTTCAATTCTCAAATTTGCGACAATAATGTATTAATAAAATAAAAAGACAAAACTTTAAAAATGTCATATACGTACTGTTATAGCTGTGGAAGTCAGTGAATACGTTGGTCTCCGTATCTTATCAATTGCAAATGAACGAATAAGTTCCGCTTAACACAAACTCTTATATTAAATTTAATTAATCATTTAAATTAGGAAATCAATAAACAAAATATTATTTCAATTAGCTCGTTGAAATAATCAAAAGAACGATGCAACTTTAATATTTTCTTAATGTGCTTAGCTAAATATTTATATCAACAGCTATGATTTTTATAAAGCTTACTAAAATTAGAATCGTCGCAGATAATTCGGAACATGTGCACTTTTAATCGAGTGATTGTTTTATTCCAAATCTTAATTCAATCTATACCGTTTAATTTTAATTATAGTTTACTACAATTAAAATATGTTAAATCAATATTAAAATAAAAATTAAGAATTAAATTAACTTAATTTATAAGTTAATTAATTAAATATAAGAATTAATAAATTAATATTAATTTACTATATTACCGTAATAAACAAACACCCAATATTTTGTAGCGATAAGGTGCAATTATAACGAAATCCTAGAGATGTAATCAGTTCGATAACGAAAGATTAACTATATTATTTTAAATTAAAACAATCTTTTGAGCTTCTTTAAATTTACAGATCTGACAAAAGAATGAAAAGAAAGTTTTAATTAAAAGCCGTACATTGTATTGAACATACTTTATTCGCTAAATCGAACTTAATCAGTTCGATAACGAAAGATTAACTATATTATTTTAAATTAAAACAATCTTTTGAGCTTCTTTAAATTTACAGATCTGACAAAAGAATGAAATGAAAGTTTTAATTAAAAGCCGTACATTGTATTGAACATACTTTATTCTCTAAATCGAACTTAATCAGTTCGATAACGAAAGATAAACTATATTTTTTTAAATTAAAACAATCTTTTGAGCTTCTTTAAATTTACAGATCTGACAAAAGAATGAAATGAAAGTTTTAATTAAAAGCCGTACATTGTATTGAACATACTTTATTCGCTAAATCGAACTTAATCAGTTCGATAACGAAAGATTAACTATATTATTTTAAATAAAACAATCTTTTGAGCTTCTTTAAATTTACAGATCTGACAAAAGAATGAAAAGAAAGTTTTAATTAAAAGCCGTACATTGTATTGAACAGACTTTATTCGCTAAATCGAACTTAATCAGTTCGATAACGAAAGATTAACTATATTATTTTAAATAAAAACAATCTTTTGAGCTTCTTTAAATTTACAGATCTGACAAAAGAATGAAAAGAAAGTTTTAATTAAAAGCCGTACATTGTATTGAACAGACTTTATTCGCTAAATCGAACTTAATCAGTTCGATAACGAAAGATTAACTATATTATTTTAAATTAAAACAATCTTTTGAGCTTCTTTAAATTTACAGATCTGACAAAAGAATGAAAAGAAAGTTTTAATTAAAAGCCGTACATTGTATTGAACAGACTTTATTCGCTAAATCGAACTTAATCAGTTCGATAACGAAAGATTAACTATATTATTTTAAATTAAAACAATCTTTTGAGCTTCTTTAAATTTACAGATCTGACAAAAGAATGAAATGAAAGTTTTAATTAAAAGCCGTACATTGTATTGAACAGACTTTATTCGCTAAATCGAACTTAATCAGTTCGATAACGAAAGATTAACTATATTATTTTAAATAAAAACAATCTTTTGAGCTTCTTTAAATTTACAGATCTGACAAAAGAATGAAAAGAAAGTTTTAATTAAAAGCCGTACATTGTATTGAACAGACTTTATTCGCTAAATCGAACTTAATCAGTTCGATAACGAAAGATTAACTATATTATTTTAAATTAAAACAATCTTTTGAGCTTCTTTAAATTTACAGATCTGACAAAAGAATGAAATGAAAGTTTTAATTAAAAGCCGTACATTGTATTGAACAGACTTTATTCGCTAAATCGAACTTAATCAGTTCGATAACGAAAGATTAACTATATTATTTTAAATTAAAACAATCTTTTGAGCTTCTTTAAATTTACAGATCTGACAAAAGAATGAAAAGAAAGTTTTAATTAAAAGCCGTACATTGTATTGAACAGACTTTATTCGCTAAATCGAACTTAATCAGTTCGATAACGAAAGATTAACTATATTATTTTAAATAAAAACAATCTTTTGAGCTTCTTTAAATTTACAGATCTGACAAAAGAATGAAATGAAAGTTTTAATTAAAAGCCGTACATTGTATTGAACAGACTTTATTCGCTAAATCGAACTTAATCAGTTCGATAACGAAAGATTAACTATATTATTTTAAATTAAAACAATCTTTTGAGCTTCTTTAAATTTACAGATCTGACAAAAGAATGAAATGAAAGTTTTAATTAAAAGCCGTACATTGTATTGAACATACTTTATTCGCTAAATCGAACTTAATCAGTTCGATAACGAAAGATTAACTATATTATTTTAAATTAAAACAATCTTTTGAGCTTCTTTAAATTTACAGATCTGACAAAAGAATGAAAAGAAAGTTTTAATTAAAAGCCGTACATTGTATTGAACAGACTTTATTCGCTAAATCGAACTTAATCAGTTCGATAACGAAAGATTAACTATATTATTTTAAATTAAAACAATCTTTTGAGCTTCTTTAAATTTACAGATCTGACAAAAGAATGAAATGAAAGTTTTAATTAAAAGCCGTACATTGTATTGAACAGACTTTATTCGCTAAATCGAACTTAATCAGTTCGATAACGAAAGATTAACTATATTATTTTAAATAAAAACAATCTTTTGAGCTTCTTTAAATTTACAGATCTGACAAAAGAATGAAAAGAAAGTTTTAATTAAAAGCCGTACATTGTATTGAACAGACTTTATTCGCTAAATCGAACTTAATCAGTTCGATAACGAAAGATTAACTATATTATTTTAAATTAAAACAATCTTTTGAGCTTCTTTAAATTTACAGATCTGACAAAAGAATGAAATGAAAGTTTTAATTAAAAGCGGTACATTGTATTGAACAGACTTTATTCGCTAAATTGAACTTAATCAGTTCGATAACGAAAGATTAACTATATTATTTTAAATAAAAACAATCTTTTGAGCTTCTTTAAATTTACAGATCTGACAAAAGAATGAAAAGAAAGTTTTAATTAAAAGCCGTACATTGTATTGAACAGACTTTATTCGCTAAATCGAACTTAATCAGTTCGATAACGAAAGATTAACTATATTATTTTAAATAAAAACAATCTTTTGAGCTTCTTTAAATTTACAGATCTGACAAAAGAATGAAATGAAAGTTTTAATTAAAAGCCGTACATTGTATTGAACAGACTTTATTCGCTAAATCGAACTTAATCAGTTCGATAACGAAAGATTAACTATATTATTTTAAATAAAAACAATCTTTTGAGCTTCTTTAAATTTACAGATCTGACAAAAGAATGAAAAGAAAGTTTTAATTAAAAGCCGTACATTGTATTGAACATACTTTATTCGCTAAATCGAACTTAATCAGTTCGATAACGAAAGATTAACTATATTATTTTAAATTAAAACAATCTTTTGAGCTTCTTTAAATTTACAGATCTGACAAAAGAATGAAAAGAAAGTTTTAATTAAAAGCCGTACATTGTATTGAACAGACTTTATTCGCTAAATCGAACTTAATCAGTTCGATAACGAAAGATTAACTATATTATTTTAAATTAAAACAATCTTTTGAGCTTCTTTAAATTTACAGATCTGACAAAAGAATGAAAAGAAAGTTTTAATTAAAAGCCGTACATTGTATTGAACAGACTTTATTCGCTAAATCGAACTTAATCAGTTCGATAACGAAAGATTAACTATATTATTTTAAATTAAAACAATCTTTTGAGCTTCTTTAAATTTACAGATCTGACAAAAGAATGAAAAGAAAGTTTTAATTAAAAGCCGTACATTGTATTGAACAGACTTTATTCGCTAAATCGAACTTAATCAGTTCGATAACGAAAGATTAACTATATTATTTTAAATTAAAACAATCTTTTGAGCTTCTTTAAATTTACAGATCTGACATTCTTTTCATTCAAAAGAATGAAAAGAAAGTTTTAATTAAAAGCAGTACATTGTATTGAACAGACTTTATTCGCTAAATCGAACTTAATCAGTTCGATAACGAAAGATTAACTATATTATTTGAAATTAAAACAATCTTTTGAGCTTCTTTAAATTTACAGATCTGACAAAAGAATGAAATGAAAGTTTTAATTAAAAGCCGTACATTGTATTGAACAGACTTTATTCGCTAAATCGAACTTAATCAGTTCGATAACGAAAGATTAACTATATTATTTTAAATTAAAACAATCTTTTGAGCTTCTTTAAATTTACAGATCTGACAAAAGAATGAAATGAAAGTTTTAATTAAAAGCCGTACATTGTATTGAACAGACTTTATTCGCTAAATCGAACTTAATCAGTTCGATAACGAAAGATTAACTATATTATTTGAAATAAAAACAATCTTTTGAGCTTCTTTAAATTTACAGATCTGACAAAAGAATGAAATGAAAGTTTTAATTAAAAGCCGTACATTGTATTGAACATACTTTATTCTCTAAATCGAACTTAATCAGTTCGATAACGAAAGATAAACTATATTTTTTTAAATTAAAACAATCTTTTGAGCTTCTTTAAATTTACAGATCTGACAAAAGAATGAAATGAAAGTTTTAATTAAAAGCCGTACATTGTATTGAACATACTTTATTCGCTAATCGAACTTAATCAGTTCGATAACGAAAGATTAACTATATTATTTTAAATTAAAACAATATTTTGAGCTTCTTTAAATTTGCAGATCTGACAAAAGAATGAAAAGAAAGTTTTAATTAAAAGCCGTACATTGTATTGAACAGACTTTATTCGCTAAATCGAACTTAATCAGTTCGATAACGAAAGATTAACTATATTATTTTAAATAAAAACAATCTTTTGAGCTTCTTTAAATTTACAGATCTGACAAAAGAATGAAATGAAAGTTTTAATTAAAAGCCGTACATTGTATTGAACAGACTTTATTCGCTAAATCGAACTTAATCAGTTCGATAACGAAAGATTAACTATATTATTTTAAATTAAAACAATCTTTTGAGCTTCTTTAAATTTACAGATCTGACAAAAGAATGAAAAGAAAGTTTTAATTAAAAGCCGTACATTGTATTGAACAGACTTTATTCGCTAAATCGAACTTAATCAGTTCGATAACGAAAGATTAACTATATTATTTTAAATTAAAACAATATTTTGAGCTTCTTTAAATTTACAGATCTGACAAAAGAATGAAAAGAAAGTTTTAATTAAAAGCCGTACATTGTATTGAACAGACTTTATTCGCTAAATCGAACTTAATCAGTTCGATAACGAAAGATTAACTATATTATTTTAAATTAAAACAATCTTTTGAGCTTCTTTAAATTTGCAGATCTGACAAAAGAATGAAAAGAAAGTTTTAATTAAAAGCCGTACATTGTATTGAACAGACTTTATTCGCTAAATCGAACTTAATCAGTTCGATAACGAAAGATTAACTATATTATTTTAAATAAAAACAATCTTTTGAGCTTCTTTAAATTTACAGATCTGACAAAAGAATGAAATGAAAGTTTTAATTAAAAGCCGTACATTGTATTGAACAGACTTTATTCGCTAAATCGAACTTAATCAGTTCGATAACGAAAGATTAACTATATTATTTTAAATTAAAACAATCTTTTGAGCTTCTTTAAATTTACAGATCTGACATTCTTTTCATTCAAAAGAATGAAAAGAAAGTTTTAATTAAAAGCAGTACATTGTATTGAACAGACTTTATTCGCTAAATCGAACTTAATCAGTTCGATAACGAAAGATTAACTATATTATTTGAAATTAAAACAATCTTTTGAGCTTCTTTAAATTTACAGATCTGACAAAAGAATGAAATGAAAGTTTTAATTAAAAGCCGTACATTGTATTGAACAGACTTTATTCGCTAAATCGAACTTAATCAGTTTGATAACGAAAGATTAACTATATTATTTTAAATAAAAACAATCTTTTGAGCTTCTTTAAATTTACAGATCTGACAAAAGAATGAAATGAAAGTTTTAATTAAAAGCCGTACATTGTATTGAACAGACTTTATTCGCTAAATCGAACTTAATCAGTTCGATAACGAAAGATTAACTATATTATTTGAAATAAAAACAATCTTTTGAGCTTCTTTAAATTTACAGATCTGACAAAAGAATGAAATGAAAGTTTTAATTAAAAGCCGTACATTGTATTGAACATACTTTATTCTCTAAATCGAACTTAATCAGTTCGATAACGAAAGATAAACTATATTTTTTTAAATTAAAACAATCTTTTGAGCTTCTTTAAATTTACAGATCTGACAAAAGAATGAAATGAAAGTTTTAATTAAAAGCCGTACATTGTATTGGACATACTTTATTCGCTAAATCGAACTTAATCAGTTCGATAACGAAAGATTAACTATATTATTTTAAATTAAAACAATCTTTTGAGCTTCTTTAAATTTACAGATCTGACAAAAGAATAAAATGAAAGTTTTAATTAAAAGCCGTACATTGTATTGAACATACTTTATTCTCTAAATCGAACTTAATCAGTTCGATAACGAAAGATTAACTATATTATTTTAAATTAAAACAATCTTTTGAGCTTCTTTAAATTTACAGATCTGACAAAAGAATGAAATGAAAGTTTTAATTAAAAGCCGTACATTGTATTGAACAGACTTTATTCGCTAAATCGAACTTAATCAGTTCGATAACGAAAGATTAACTATATTATTTTAAATTAAAACAATCTTTTGAGCTTCTTTAAATTTGCAGATCTGACAAAAGAATGAAAAGAAAGTTTTAATTAAAAGCCGTACATTGTATTGAACAGACTTTATTCGCTAAATCGAACTTAATCAGTTTGATAACGAAAGATTAACTATATTATTTTAAATTAAAACAATCTTTTGAGCTTCTTTAAATTTACAGATCTGACAAAAGAATGAAATGAAAGTTTTAATTAAAAGCCGTACATTGTATTGAACAGACTTTATTCGCTAAATCGAACTTAATCAGTTTCGATAACGAAAGATTAACTATATTATTTGAAATTAAAACAATCTTTTGAGCTTCTTTAAATTTACAGATCTGACAAAAGAATGAAATGAAAGTTTTAATTAAAAGCCGTACATTGTATTGAACGAGTTTATTCGCTTTACAATTGATGGAAGTACTATTCAATTTTTTAAATCTTTGCAGCTGGATAACCTAAGTAAAAAAAGAAGAAAACATACTTTATTCAGTATGTCACAAAAGCACGGGGAAAATAAAAAATATATTTATAGTTTTTAATCGTATAAGAAATTTTTTGGTTTTATGATATATTTCTAACTGTGATATATTTCGGTAGCAATGACTATAAAATTTCACTGCAATACAAGGATTTGCAACGACCCTCGGAGCATATAACGGAAACAAAACTTTATGCGGTATAAAAATAATGTTTTTTTTCATTATCCTTGTTATAAGCTTCTATTACCTTAGAATATTTATGAAAAACCCACTAATTAATTCCTTCTATATCGCGGTCATCGATGCCATTTTACGTTCTCGTGAAATTCTGAAAATCATCGCCAGCAATCAAATTGTTTGCGAAGGTAATAAGCAGTAAATCAATGTTCCTATTTAATCAATGTATTTTAACCAAGTAAATTAAAGTATTATATTTCTATCAAATGATTAGGCTAATATAAAATTGTTTGAATCATTCGTTAATTTGCGAAAGATAAAACAATATTATTAGACTATGGAATTTATGCCATTGTTTAGTCTAAATGGTTTAAATGAAATTAAGAATGCCTCGCAAAATCCTTTGTTTTATTAAAATGATATACCTACAATGTCTCATCACGAAGGAAAATACATTTGAACCAACTGTTGTCATGACTATTCGCGTATCTAAAATATAGGTAATAAT
The DNA here is from genome assembly GCA_012934845.2 of Pomphorhynchus laevis. Lineage (NCBI taxonomy): Eukaryota > Metazoa > Acanthocephala > Palaeacanthocephala > Echinorhynchida > Pomphorhynchidae > Pomphorhynchus > Pomphorhynchus laevis. Next base: position 64,423 of record WNNJ02001359.1, on the reverse strand, counting down.
TCGCAATTTTCAAATCATTAGAATGATTAAATATAATAAAAAATACAATATAATATCAAACATAATATTTTTTTATCAAATTATTAATAATTTACTAAATGAAGCAAATTGAACAAGAACTTGAATCAAACAATTTGATATGAAAAGTAGACTTTGAATTGACAGCGTTGTAGTTGCAAACTGTCATATTACTCTAGTCACTAAGTTTACACGTGACTAAGTTCAAATGCATTCAAGCAAAAGTCAACATATAAACAGTTTATCAGCTATTATTTATATAAATTAATTTTAAATAAATTAATTTTTCAATAAAATTTAAGCTGTTGTTTTAACGCATTGTAAATCGCTTCAATATATTTAAATATTCCACGCTTTGTAATTAGAAATTATATTTGGATTATATTCCAAATATTTTATATTTTAGCACTTATGTGATAAGCATAGTTTTTATATTTAATGTATGATATAATATAAATATTATATTTTTTATAATATTTATATATAATATAATAATTAATGTGAATATTTAATATATATTTATAATATATATTTTTTATAAATATTATTATCAAAGAAGATTACATTCGGGGTAAAATCAATATATTTTGTGTTTTTGAAAAAGCATCCCGAGATTGTACTCCAGGGATATTTCAACAATAACATATAAATATTAATTTAAAGGAGTATTTATATTTAAGAGTACAAAATTATTTAATTACGAAGATAAGGATTTAAATCATACATTTAAAATTATTTATTAAATTATAAAATAGCCTTCTCTTTTGTAGGTAATATTTTTTAGTATTTGTGTTACTTTTACAATTTAAACTTACTAAAAAACTAAAGTTTTTAAGTTTTAAAAACTAAAGTTCGGTCTTCCGAAAAACTACAGTTTTTCGGAAGACCGAACTATTACCTGAAATTTCATCTTGGAACTCCTATGTACCCAAAAAATGGTTGATTGCAGCTGCAATGTCCCTTTTTCACCGAGCTAGAATGATTTGCTCGAAGGACAATTTATTAAAAGAGAGTTATTCGATTATTCGTTTTGGTTTGGTCAACAGGGGTTTTCCCGAATGGGCTATTAAAAAGCTTACTATGAAAGTTGTGGTGTTGTGAAAAGAAAGAAATATTTTGGACCTTCGAAACAAAAATATATCTCGGAATTCATTTTATTAAATAATGGAACTTCTTATTTAATAAATTTAAAAATAAAATTAAAATATCTAGTAATACTACGGATGTAATAATTTACAATAAAAAATTGCCTAAATTGCATAACATTTTTAAATTAAAACCAAAATTTAATGAAATGTCCGTTGTCTATAAGATACCCTGTGATAACTGTTCCTCCTCGTATATTATTCAAACTGGACAAGGATTGGAAAAGCGTATGTCACAACAGAAATATAATATTTAACGGGGTAATATGGTGGGTGCTATATCACAACATGTATTGAATTTAGGTCATAATATGAACTTCGATGACGCTTCAATTTTATCATATGAAAGTGATTATCTTTCTCGTATAATACAGGAGGTATATTTTATTAATAAGAATACCATTTTACCTAATAATAAATATGATTTTAATTTAAAAATTTCCTATTAGTTTTTAATTAGTTGTAATCCCTATTGAACTTGGTTAATTATATTTGTCTGTTTTTTGGTATCAATTTTACGCAATATATATTTTATCTCATTATTATAATTTTTGATAATTTTTTTAATATATTTTTTCCTTTTAATCTTGGGTTGCGGTTCTTTTTCTCTGAAATTTGTTTTTTAAAAAAACCTTGTATAGAATGCGTGTGAGTGTGTGTTTGTAATCTTTTTTCTTTGAAGTTTGTTTTTTACAAAAAAAACCTTGTATAGAATATGTGCGAATGTGTGCTTGTAATGTTTTTCTTTGAAGTTTGTTTCATGTTTTATTGTAACTTGTATAAATGGCAACTTTAGTAAATTTTTTGTAGTTTCCGGACGATGATAGCAGTTGCTATCGAAATATCTGACATAAACGTTTCGTTGTATAAAAATATTTTTCTTCGTTCCATAAATATTTTATTTATATAAAGAGAACAAAATGGATATTTTCAAAAATTAAAATACACTATTTACCTATATTTTAATGATTAATATATCATTAAAATATATCATTACTTATTTTATATACAATGTATTAATAATAAATAAATACATTATAGATAAATATTTATAAAATATTCATTTTATTATTAAATGATTATTCATTTTTATTTTAGATTGTAAAAACTAAAATAAATATTAAATCAAAATGTAAGCATAAATATTTAATTTATTTATAAAATAATGCAAAGTTAAATGTGTGTTAATAAGTGACAAATAAAATATCACAATTTGTGATATTTTCAATATCGATTAAATTCAATTAAAACAAAAGCATTTAAGATTCAAAAAATGAAACTCATGACTTTTTAATACAAAACGTAAATTACAACTTTTAATGTCAAAATTAAAATGTTATAATGCTTGATTTATTTTGGCTAAATTCTTTTCTTTAATTCGCTTTTTAATCCTGAGGGCACGTCGATTTTCTATAGAAAACATGACGATCAGACGCCGTTGTAAATTAGGAAATAAGTACGGGTTGTTATTTAAAATATTCAAAGCGTGTTCTGCGTCGGACTCAGAAGTAAACTGAACAAATGCTCGACCTGCTGAAAGACCGCCAGATTGATCCTCCTTTGAGGTTTTTTTGCTCATTATAATCTTACATTCCGTGAGCTTGGCATTAATATTTCCTGAAGCATTCATTGCCATCTGGCGAAGCTGTTTTTCATCTGTGAAACTAAATGGAAGATTATGAATTTCTAGTCGTAGTGGAGAAACAAAGTATTCGGCCGGATTTTTCAGCTTTTCCTTTCTAATGGATTTCAACTTATCGCGCTTTATTAAATCCGCTTTGAACTTAACTTCATCTACTGGTACATTGCCCTTACGTGCAAGTAACACTGACCGATCTTCATTAGTCATCGTCTTGTTGCTGCTTCTATCATGTATTTGTTTTAGCAGCTGGGATCGTGGAATCGCCTTAGCAACCTTGACATCAGACAAGTCAATTGAAATTGTGTTATCCTGATGAGCGAGCGATTGCATTACTGATTCAACGTAGTCACTGGATTTAAAACGAACAAATGCGGATCCCTTCGATCTACCAGTTATTTTATCTCGAACAAGTTTAACATAACGTATCTCACCAAAATGAGAAAGTACATCTTCTATCGCACGTTCACTTGTGTGAAGGGAAAGGTTTGATAGAAACACAGTTTCACCAGCTTGAACATCTTTGCTACCATGCACAAAAGTATCGTCATGATTCAACCTCTGCTGTTTATCTTCTGAGCTTTTATTCTTAAATTTCTTTCCAACCAAATTATTTTGATTGTTTTCAGTTAACTCATCAATTTCTTGATTTTTAGCATCCGCTACAAATTAAATTAATTATTTAATTAATAATTAAATTAAAACATAAAAATATAGATTCAAAAAAGGATGAACTGATTTAAATGTCGTGAAGATAAAAGTACAGATGTTTTGTATGTGACCACATTTTCAGCGATGCTAGATAGTGTGAATTTTAATTAAAAGAACGGACAAAAGATTTAAAAAAAATGTATTTCAAAAAAAAACATTAAAATGGTAAACAAATAATTTATGTTTTGTATGGTGCAGAATAAATAAATCAAAAAATCAGATAAACAATGTGCATATAAATATGCACATATTAGAATCATGTATTTAAACAAATAGATTTTTTAATAAATTAACAAAAGTTTATAAATGAATAAGTTACGATTACTTAATTATTAAAATAAATTACCAAATAATTATAAATTACTTTATTACAGTTCACAATTACTTCAATATTTAATAAATTAACAAAAGTTTATAAATGAATAAGTTACGATTACTTTATTATTAAAATAAATTACCAAATAATTATAAATTACTTTATTACAGTTCACAATTACTTCAATATTTAATAAATTAACAAAAGTTTATAAATGAATAAGTTACGATTACTTTATTATTAAAATAAATTACCAAATAATTATAAATTACTTTATTACAGTTCACAATTACTTCAATATTTAATAAATTAACAAAAGTTTATAAATGAATAAGTTACGATTACTTAATTATTAAAATAAATTACCAAATAATTATAAATTACTTTATTACAGTTCACAATTACTTCAATATTTAATAAATTAACAAAAGTTTATAAATGAATAAGTTACGATTACTTAATTATTAAAATAAATTACCAAAAAATTATAAATTACTTTATTACATTTCACAATTACTTCAATATTTAATAAATTAACAAAAGTTTATAAATGAATAAGTTACGATTACTTTATTATTAAAATAAATTACCAAATAATTATAAATTACTTTATTACAGTTCACAATTACTTCAATATTTAATAAATTAACAAAAGTTTATAAATGAATAAGTTACGATTACTTTATTATTAAAATAAATTACCAAATAATTATAAATTACTTTATTACAGTTCACAATTACTTCAATATTTAATAAATTAACAAAAGTTTATAAATGAATAAGTTACGATTACTTTATTATTAAAATAAATTACCAAATAATTATAAATTACTTTATTACAGTTCACAATTACTTCAATATTTAATAAATTAACAAAAGTTTATAAATGAATAAGTTACGATTACTTAATTATTAAAATAAATTACCAAATAATTATAAATTACTTTATTACAGTTCACAATTACTTCAATATTTAATAAATTAACAAAAGTTTATAAATGAATAAGTTACGATTACTTTATTATTAAAATAAATTACCAAATAATTATAAATTACTTTATTACAGTTCACAATTACTTCAATATTTAATAAATTAACAAAAGTTTATAAATGAATAAGTTACGATTACTTTATTATTAAAATAAATTACCAAATAATTATAAATTACTTTATTACAGTTCACAATTACTTCAATATTTAATAAATTAACAAAAGTTTATAAATGAATAAGTTACGATTACTTTATTATTAAAATAAATTACCAAATAATTATAAATTACTTTATTACAGTTCACAATTACTTCAATATTTAATAAATTAACAAAAGTTTATAAATGAATAAGTTACGATTACTTTATTATTAAAATAAATTACCAAATAATTATAAATTACTTTATTACAGTTCACAATTACTTCAATATTTAATAAATTAACAAAAGTTTATAAATGAATAAGTTACGATTACTTTATTATTAAAATAAATTACCAAATAATTATAAATTACTTTATTACATTTCACAATTACTTCAATATTTAATAAATTAACAAAAGTTTATAAATGAATAAGTTACGATTACTTTATTATTAAAATAAATTACCAAATAATTATAAATTACTTTATTACAGTTCACAATTACTTCAATATTTAATAAATTAACAAAAGTTTATAAATGAATAAGTTACGATTACTTTATTATTAAAATAAATTACCAAATAATTATAAATTACTTTATTACAGTTCACAATTACTTCAATATTTAATAAATTAACAAAAGTTTATAAATGAATAAGTTACGATTACTTTATTATTAAAATAAATTACCAAAAAATTATAAATTACTTTATTACATTTCACAATTACTTCAATATTTAATAAATTAACAAAAGTTTATAAATGAATAAGTTACGATTACTTTATTATTAAAATAAATTACCAAATAATTATAAATTACTTTATTACAGTTCACAATTACTTCAATATTTAATAAATTAACAAAAGTTTATAAATGAATAAGTTACGATTACTTTATTATTAAAATAAATTACCAAATAATTATAAATTACTTTATTACAGTTCACAATTACTTCAATATTTAATAAATTAACAAAAGTTTATAAATGAATAAGTTACGATTACTTAATTATTAAAATAAATTACCAAATAATTATAAATTACTTTATTACAGTTCACAATTACTTCAATATTTAATAAATTAACAAAAGTTTATAAATGAATAAGTTACGATTACTTAATTATTAAAATAAATTACCAAATAATTATAAATTACTTTATTACAGTTCACAATTACTTCAATATTTAATAAATTAACAAAAGTTTATAAATGAATAAGTTACGATTACTTTATTATTAAAATAAATTACCAAATAATTATAAATTACTTTATTACAGTTCACAATTACTTCAATATTTAATAAATTAACAAAAGTTTATAAATGAATAAGTTACGATTACTTTATTATTAAAATAAATTACCAAATAATTATAAATTACTTTATTACATTTCACAATTACTTCAATATTTAATAAATTAACAAAAGTTTATAAATGAATAAGTTACGATTACTTTATTATTAAAATAAATTACCAAATAATTATAAATTACTTTATTACAGTTCACAATTACTTCAATATTTAATAAATTAACAAAAGTTTATAAATGAATAAGTTACGATTACTTTATTATTAAAATAAATTACCAAATAATTATAAATTACTTTATTACAGTTCACAATTACTTCAATATTTAATAAATTAACAAAAGTTTATAAATGAATAAGTTACGATTACTTTATTATTAAAATAAATTACCAAATAATTATAAATTACTTTATTACAGTTCACAATTACTTCAATATTTAATAAATTAACAAAAGTTTATAAATGAATAAGTTACGATTACTTTATTATTAAAATAAATTACCAAATAATTATAAATTACTTTATTACAGTTCACAATTACTTCAATATTTAATAAATTAACAAAAGTTTATAAATGTGTAAGACAATTAATGAAGACATGTCTACATTTTATCTTATTTAAATTCAAAATAGTTTTTTAAGTTGCTCATAATTATAATGATGTAAATAATTATAATGAAAAACTATTAAATAATTATTAATAATTATGTAAATAATTTAGTAATTTAAAATAAAAAACAAATAATATGTTTAAAAACAAATAAGCATGAACGTCAGTTCATGTTTAATAAACAAATAATTATGTATTTTGGAAATGCAAAAAATTAGAAAGCGGTTTAAAATGTAAAATCAATTAATTGAACTATTATCGTATTTATAATTAAAATGATAACATAACAATTCATTTATAATTTATTATTTATATTCCTTTATATTATTAATATTTTTTATAAATATTATCATATTGTATATTGGACGCTTTCCAATTTAAATTTTATTGAATTCATTTTAATATAACGTTTTTAACATAATTTTAGGAAGAATTTTTAGAAGCAGCTAACAATTTCAAAGAGATAATGAAGCGGGAAAATGGCATAACAAAAGAAATATCACATTGTTAATGTCTTCGGTTTTAAATTTCCAAAGCTAATTAAAATAGATTAGCTTGATAATGTTACATTGTAATATATGAGCTAACCGATTAATAGATTGTTAAGCTTTAGGTCAATAAGCCAAAAATCAATTCACGAATTTTGAATAACATTTATTTTCATAAATTATACGATTTATTCCCTCAGCTTACCATAAGAAAAACAATAGTAATAGATGGTAAATATAAAGTTATTAATTTTCTTTAAATGCTTTTAAATTTATATAAATATGGTATAAAGTATAGTCATATACAACTTTTATATTGCGTTTAATCAAAAATGGAAAAATTATAATCATTAGTTAGTCATTATATCATTAATTATCAAGGATAAAATAAATTGTGGTCATTTCTGAGATGTCTCTGATATGTATGCAATATGCAAAAGATCTCCGGTCAATAACAAGGATAACTTTCCAATTATCTAAGATAATTGTATCTATATAAAAAATTATAATTAAATTGTGGTCATTTCTAATATGTCTCTGATATGTATTCAATATGCAAAAGATCTCCGGATCACGAAAGGGGATAACTTTCCAAAAGAAAAAACATTATTAAATATTTAAATATAAATGTTTATAAAAAATATCTTAATAGTAAGTCTTTAATTATAGTACAAATATGAGTAATAAAATAATTTAATAACTTTATACCATTTTATAATAATTTAATATTATAAATTATGAATTAATGTTTTAAAAAGCTGTTTATAATCAGACATTTAAATTGCTTTATCTAATCAAAAAAATATACATTTACAAATTTAAGCATATTTTTTGTCAAAATTAAAAATTTATTTAACAATAATGTAATATTGCCAAATATTGTAAAGTAATAATTCGACAAATATCTCCAAATAATGTAATATTGTAAAGTCATTCGTAATTCCATATGCACTCGAAATAAGGTGAATGTAATTTCACAAGTATATTCTTGTGTTCTCGAAATTAGGTGACATCAAGTTTATTCATTAAGCCCTTACTATGAAATGCAAAGTATTAAATGGAATATTAAAACTATTAAAATGGAATATTATTATAAATAATTATTTATTTAATAAATAGTTACTACAAAGAAAACTACTGTTAAATTGAAAATTTATTAGACAACCAACCTGCCGATGATGTTTGGAAACGCTGATAAACTGATTTTGGTACACTCCAATCAACAGCTATAATCCGTCCTACATTTCAAGAATACAAAATCAGCAAAAAAGGCAGTTATTAGTAGGTTATAATTAATCAAAAATAAATAAAGAATACAAACACATGGCTCTACTACCATGAAAACGATATAAATAGACGATGCAAGTTGATTCGTAAAATAAATTATTTTTGATGTGCATCATTTTGTAAAATAATAAAAAAAAATCTTAAATAATTTTTAAAATAAATCTTAAAAAATTTAAGATTTTCTATAATTAAAACATTTTAAGTTTAGTACTTTTTGAACTGAATAAATAATAAATTATTTTTTAGAATTAAGATTGTAATTCATCATCAGCAGCATTTATGTTATTCTGTATCTAATGCTCAAACCATCGTAAGAGCAGATAAAGCCCACGATGTATATCGTCTTATGTAATGTGATTATTTGGAGTATTTTATACTCTTTATTAATAAACATCATCTACTTGAGAGTTTAAATTTATTTTTGAAAATATTTTAATGATTTATTTGAGAATATTATTTAACATTTTCTAACATTTAGATATTTTATAAGTTAAGATGCTTTTATAACTCATTTTTATAAATTGATGAATAGAAAATATACCATGTTTTAGAATTGAGATTAGTTGTCATCCGAAGGAACAGCCTATAGAGTTAATCTTGATGATATCAGGGTTCATCCTGATGTAAGGTTTTCATATAAACACATATTTAAAAATACCAATTAATAACATAATAATAAACGAGAATAATCGATAAGTAGAAAATAATAATCGATAATTACAAAAAATATTATTATTTTTTAATATTCATTTATTAGCAAAGTAATTTATTAATATTTATAATATAAAATGAAATATTATTAAAAATTATATTATTCATTATTACGCATATAATATGTCAATAATATTATTGACAATTATAATATGTTTACAAATACATCTAATTTGCCGCAATAAAGACATGGGACAATTGCCACAAGTGCAAGTCAGATCAAACGAATTTTTATAAAATTTTTATTTCACAAATTATTTTTGATTGGCATAATTTTGTTGTTTTTGCACATTGAAAAATCACCAATAATAAATTACAACAAACCGTATATTTATAGTAAACATTGTCCACAAGAAAATATTTTAGGAAGTAAGAAATGAATTATAGATCTACGACTGTCAACATAAGTTTAAAAAGGACTTTTTCGTGATTAAAAATTAAATCCCGAAAAAAAAGAACTTTATTTACTGCCAAATACACATAAACAAATTTGCCATGTCCAAGTAGACAAATCTTATCTAATATACAGACGGTTATAGAACGACTTTGATACATGTACACACATTATTAGCGCGAGCATTACAATATGGAACTACTGATGGAAACGTTTTACTGTGCCGCTTGGATTGAGACCGGAAATATTCAAATATATTATAGTCAACCCAAGAAATCAAAGGCTGGTCACGATCTCAAGCTACCCAATGAATACTCGAAAATATGCAGAAATAAACCGATATGAACCATGTGAGAACAAAATATGCGAAACTTGTGTTGAAATTGCACCATTGTCTTTTAAAAATAATACTAATGATACGTCATAGCAATGTTTTCAAGACAAATTGAATGTTGTGTTTGGCATGCACATTACGTTAGTGAAACGGGTAATTCAATGAATATTGGAAATAATCTCCGATCTCAAAGCAAAAGAATTAGATTCCGCAGTAAACAATATACATAGCGTGATAAATCACTCTTTTACGTTTAAAATATTTGACGACGGTCTTACAAACTGTCGACAAAGGAAGCAGATATAGTAGTTCTGCCCATCAAAGATTTTGGCGCAGCTTCACAACTCGTTTACGCAAAAGCAACTAAAATGATGAAAAGATACAAATACGGAGAAAAGATTCTTCCAGATTTTTTATGTGTAAATATACGTTTTCTAATACAACGTCTGTTGTTTATTAGTCAATTCATAAAAATGACGTTCATTTTAAATTTCATTTTTTATTTTAACTTGATTTAAATTATAGAAAATCTAAAAACAATTATTAATTTTATTATTTAATTATTACTTTTTGATTTAGCATTATTATGTTTTGTTTATTTTATAATTTTATTAAATACGTAGACTCAGTTAGCTGATTTGATTTATTATACGTGTTTAGAGGTCACTTCGATATAAAAATACTCAATACTTTATCACTAAAATGAATAATATGGATAATAAATAATATACTTTGTATTAGAATAAGATACTAGATAGTTTTATCGGAGGAAATACGTTGTTAGCGTGTATTTGGCCTCGCTGCTATGTTGGGTAGAGGAGTTAGGGTCCGAAACCTGATAGCATAGCAGTTCCTTCCTGATGACCTCTAATTCTTATTCTGATACAACGTCTGTTATTTATTAGTCAATTCATAAAAATGACGTTTATTTTAAATTTCATTTTTTAACTTGATTTAAATTATAGAAAATCTAAAAACAATTATTAATTTTATTATTTAATTATTAAAATTTTGATTTAGCATTATTATGTTTTGTTTAGTTTATAATTATATTAAATACGTATACTCAGTTAGCTGATTTGATTTGTTGTATATGTATAAGCTTTTGGTTCAACTTTGCAAGTATAAAATGACATAAAAATATGCATTTTTATGAATCTTTTGTAAATTTGAATCGTTTATAATTTTCTAAAATTCAAATATTTTAAAATTTAAGCGCGGGGCAAATACATGCAAATGATCAAATCAGCTAACTGAGTCTACGTATTTAATATAATTATAAAATAAACAAAACACAATAATGCTAAATCAACATTTAAAAATTAAAAAATAAAATTAATAATTGTTTTTAGATTTTCTATAGTTTAAATCAAGTTAAAATAAAAAATTGAAATTTAAAATAAACGCCATTTTTATGAATTGACTAATAAATAACAGACGTTGTACCAGAATAAGAATTAGAGGTCATCAGGAGGAACTGCTATGCTATCAGGTTTCGGTCCCTAACTCCTCTACCCAATAAAGCAGCGGGGCCAAATACATGCTAATGATGTATTTCCTCTGATAAAACTATCTAGTATCTTATTCAAATAGAAAGTATATTATTTATTATCCATCCATAAAAATTTGCCACATAAGAGTTCAAATTTATTCTTTATATTATTGTGTTGATTTATATATTTTACTATTTTCTGCTTGATGTTATTTTTATAGTAACCTAGTTTAAAATATGTATCTATTAAATTATTTAAATGAATTTTGAAGAAAGCCAATATCATTACATATTGTTGCAATTCTTAAAATTTCATTATTTAATATATTATATTTTATATTATATGGTATGCATGAATGCTCATGCAAAAATATGTTTCTTGTAAATTTAAATATGTCATCTTTACGATATAAATTAATAGTAGTTTTAGTTAATGTTAATTTAATGTTCATATCTAGATATACACCTTCTTTATCATTCATATTGGTTTTGTTAAGAATAAGGCTTTCTGGATAAATTTGTTCACTAATTGAATAAAAATTATTAGAATTAAATACACATATATCATCAATGTATCGAAACATATATTTCATATATTTATATTGTTAAGATTTAGTTTTTACACCGTTATGAACAAATTCATATTCTATAAAGCTTAAAAACAAGTCAGCTATAATTGGGCTACTATTACCACCCAATGGAACACATTTTACTTGTCTAAATATAGATGACCCTAATTTTAAATAATTTTGATTTATCAAAATATTTAAGGATTCTAGCAATTTAATTTTATCCATATATTTATATTTACTTAATGGTGAATTTTTGTTAGATATGCGTTATAGTTATTATAACATATATATGTATATCTTTTTCCGAATATAAGATTAATTAATTTTACTAACGCTTCTTTACTATCTACTAAATCTAGATTTGTATAAAGCGTACTAAAATCGTATGTATTTATATTTTGATTAATACTGAGATAGTGTCTTATACCAGTATTAATTTCGATTACCTTGCAATATTTTTTAAAGTGTGCTTTAATTACTTTAAGTATTTTATTCATATAGACAGAAAGTGGTTTTAATAAACATTTAAACGCACTACATATGAACCTAGGTTTTATTGAATTTTTATTTAATTTTGGATTCCAATATAATATAGGTATAGTTTTATTATCTGATTCAACCTTTATACCCTTTTTATCCATTATAGAACAGTGACTTGTAATAATTGTTTCTAAACTTAAATCACTACGTTCATATGTTGGATTTACATTAAAATCATTATAATCACCTTCTTTCATCATAAAGCTTTTTGAATATGATGACAAAGTTATTACTGGCTTTATCAATAGTTGTTAGTATACAGTTATCCTTTAATTTAATAAGTTCTTTATACATATCTTTAGTAATTTTATCTTTCCTTTTGTAATTGTTTGTTATTTTCATTTTATTTTTAATTCATCAAATATTATAATCTTTCCAAATGTTTATCTTAGATATATTCGAGCTTTCACTATTAATCAGCTTACTAGAGTAATCATTTAAGTTATTATATAACGAGTTGTAAATTTAATTTATGTTGTTGTTATTATTTAATCTATATTTTTCCCTTTTGATAACAGCTTTCTTAATTCACAATTTTCAATTAATTCTAGATTATGGGTACATATATGTTCATTTATTTTATCAAAACCAAGACTTTTACGATTGCATTCTGTTTCTATTATGTTTCTAATATCATCGTTACATATTGAAATTAATTCTTAATTATAATTACAAATATTTTTCGTCCTAATTGTGGTAGGAGTTTATACCTTATTTTAAGAATATATTTACTTAAATCTGACCCTATTATTTCTTTACTTTTAGAATTATTTAAAAGTCCGGATATATTTATGTTATCTATACATTTATTAATGAAGTTTATGGTTAATGTATATTTTCTATTGTTATTATTTACATTTATTGTATGATTATAGTATTTTGTATTACAATAACTGTCTATTATACAACTTAGCCTATCATAGTCGTTAATTAATTTTTGATTTATTGAACAAATGATATTTTTAGAAAAACTTCTTATATTTACATAAAGATCTTTTAGCTTATTATCACTTAAAAGTTGTTTTAATATTTCTAATTGTTCATTTATATACATATCTTTTTTAATATTTTTAACTCTATTTTTCCTATTCCTTTTATCACCATGACTTCTTGGTTTGCGTTTAACCGGATTATTATAATATAGTTGTTTATTATGTACTATACTACTTCCGCCAATTCCTTGTACCACGTCATTCAATCCTATTGGGGAATGTGAAGTGATTTAATAATTATAATAATTATTCATAAAAATTATAATCAGTCTTATGTAGTCACAATATATAACCTTCTTTTATTAGTCTCACCTTATAAAAAATATCCCTTTTTATGAATATTTTGTGCTATATATAAAATATAAAATGTTAAAATTAATATAATGTATGTTCATGTTTAATTTTTTATAATGCATATAATTGATTTGAAAATATTATTTATTGATTGAATAAATACAGAATACTTAAACCTTAGAAAAATTTATTCAAATATACTATAGTCAACCCCAAAAATTAAAGACTGGTCACGATTTCAAGCTAATGAATGAATACTCGAAAATATATGTATAAATTCTTCTGATTGTGGCAAATTATCCTAACATGTGTTGTTCCTTTTTTTTATACAGCAGGATGCTACTAATCAGCCTGAGTGAGTATAATCAGCTGCTGGCCTATACCTGCATTTCACGATTTGACCCTTATTATCTGCTTACTTCGTACACTTGTGCTGATCCAGACGCGGCTGAACAACGAAAAGCACTGCTAGATACCGTTTCGTCATCACTATGACTCTTCAGTGCCAGTTCTCTCCCACTGCTGGATGCAGAGGAGGACTAGCAGACGGCTCTATCAAATAATCATGTGAATTATGCATTAGAAAATCTCTAGTGACATCATCATTGAGCGCTGAATTAGCACTACCGCTTCACCAAATTGGATCATTAGTAAAAGCACTATGATGAGTCATAGTGATGACGGAGCGGTATCTAGCAGTGCTTTTCGTTGTTCTTCCGCGTCTGGCTTACATAATTACTAAAAATTCACGCGGAATGGCATCATCATTTGATTAAATTCACATTAGAAATAAGCTGATTTATAGATACCTTGCGCTGGCATTTGCCAGTGCTCTTGCGCTAATGATGCTATTTGGTGTAGCGGTAGTGCTAATTCAGCACTCTAGATAATGCTACAAGAGATTTTCTAGTGCATCATGCACTTGATTCTTTAATAGAGTCGTCTGCTAGTCCTCCTCTGCATCCAGCAGTGGGAGGGAACTGGCACTAAAGAGTCATAGTGATAAATAAACGGCATCTAAAAGTCTTTTTCGTCCTTCTTCCGAGTCTAGCTTATATGATTACTAAACATTCACGCGGAATTGTATCATCATTTGAATAAATGTTATTAATATTATTAATATTATATATTTACTAATAATGTCTTTACTAATTATGTAAAAAGCATTGTGATAGTCAAATAAATCATTTAGTTCTTTATACTTTAATGTTCCTTTCTTCTGGATTAATTTTAGCGTTTGGCTCTTCCTTACATATCTGTATACAAGATACGTATTTTGTGCTCTTAGTCCTAATCTGTCTGCGTGTATATCCACGTTTTCTCATTGCGTGCACAATAAGATAAATTTCACCTGATAATTATGACCCTTAGAACATATTTTCCTAATACGGAACAACTTATTTAGATCGGCGTCCGTTTTGTTCTGGGCTCATGGCAAAGTCTTGAATGTATCACACTCCAGCAAGACTGATTGTTTGTTCAATAATAATGAAATGAGATACAGGTAAATGAAAGACAGGTAAATAATACAAATTGTTTAATGCATATTAGAAAAGATAAAAGTCTTTTATAGATTATACATTATTCATTATCGTATTATTATTTATACGAGTCTATATATAATATATCTACGAGTACATATGCAGCATACAAGAAAATACTTATATTTTAATTAGTAAAATAAATATTATTTTACTAATACGTTTGACTTAAATTCAAAAGGCTGATTTAATTAACACATACCTCCAAGTTTGCTTCCATTCAAATTCTGAATACAATTAGCGGCTTGTGATAGCTCAGAAAACGTAACGAAGGCAAATCCGGCATTTATTTGGCCTAAAGCGATGATCAATTGTTAACTTTTTAAAAATAAAATGAATAAAATTAATTATGAGAAAAATTAATGAATAATATGAAATAAATAACAAATAATATTGAATAATGAATATTACAAATCATATAAATGAATAAATATGAAATTAATAATCATATCACCAGTTTAAGGATCAAACGATGTTATTATTCATAATATAATTATTAAATAGCAAATTAAATTGATTTTTTGATGTGATTTTTTTGATACTATGAAATCTAAATATAATTTTTAATTAAAATGTTTAGCGCTACTTAATATTATATAAAAATAATATAAATATTAAAATATATAATATAATATAATATTTCAGCATCAAAATAAAAATTAAATGTAATATTGTGAATCTTAATATATCGGTATTAGGAAGAGTTGCAATTATTTCGTTTTACAGATAGAAGTTGAATATCATTTTTAGATATAAAAATGATATTCATAAATGTTGACTTTTATTTTCAATTTCAATTTTTTATTTTACTTGATATAAATTATATAAAATCTTATATAACAATCATTTATAACTCTTTATTATAAAACTTTATGGATAATAAACAATTTGCTTTGTATTGGAATAAGGTACACTAAATAATCAAATTTTATCAGAGAAAATACGTCATTTGCATGTATTTGGCCAACTACTTTGTAAAATCGAGGAACAGGGTTTAGATTCACTATCAATTTTCTTAATTCGATTAATTCCAATATCTTAAATTTACATGATGGGTCAAGGAATAGGGGCCGAAATCTGATAACATATCAGTTCCTCCTTTGACCTCTAATCCGTATTCTGATAAACGTATGTTATTTATTAGCCAATTCGTAAAAGTTGACTTTTATTTTCAATTTCAATTTTTTATTTTAGTTTGATATAAATTATATAAAATAGTCAATAGCAATTATTTATTATTTATTATTATTTCTTATTTAATTATTTAATTTTTAGTTAGCATTATTTTTAATTTTTAAATAATATAAAACACGTAGACTCAGTTAGCTGATATGATTGATGTATTATTTTATCAATAATAGATCAATCAGTAGTTTTTTGTACACACAGTAGTTTTGCAAATGTACAAATGAGAGATAAACTGATACTCTGAATTTCAGTGTTAGTAATTAATAAGAATCATATCAAAGCTTTGCGGCTTTTATTAGCTTTATAGTTAATTAGCTAGAAAAAATAATTTCTATCATCAATTCGTTCTTAATTGATTTTGTTTACTTTAATTTACACATATTTAAATAGACATTATTTAAATTTCAAATATATAATAATCTTTTATTATTCGCAATTATTTGATTTTTATTAAGCATTATTTTTAAATAAAAAATACGTAGACTCAGTTAGCTTATCTTATTTAATATAACAATAATTTGTTTTGGTTTATTAATTATTCAGATTCAACTCTTTGTTTAATTATCAAAGCAAAATCATCAAAGTAAAATGCATTTTTTGATTTCTATTAAATTGTTGAAATGATTTTATGTTGTTCGTTTTACATCCCTTCTTCAAGCGTTCTCTGCTAATAAAAGTTG
Organism: Pomphorhynchus laevis; assembly: GCA_012934845.2. Taxonomy (NCBI): domain Eukaryota; kingdom Metazoa; phylum Acanthocephala; class Palaeacanthocephala; order Echinorhynchida; family Pomphorhynchidae; genus Pomphorhynchus; species Pomphorhynchus laevis. Next base: position 47,031 of record WNNJ02001359.1, on the reverse strand, counting down.
CTACATTTCTAAATTAAGATTTTTAGTTTCTATAAAGTTTACTTGGCATTCTGTTTGACTCATTTAAAAATTAAATGAGAATATTATTTATATTATTTTATAATATAATATATTATTAATCAATTCTTTGCTTATACAAATTATCAAAGCAAAATCATCTATTTTAGTCAAAATGCATTTTAAAATGTAAATTTTAAATAACTATGTACATAAAGCGTTTTTGGGTACTTTTGTTGATAAAAACAAAAATACATATTTAAAATAAGAAGCTCTTTTTGCCATTCGCTTCCGAAAGCTTTTATTTTAAGTAAAATAATTTATTCACATAAATTATTAAGATTTAATTCTATAAAATTTATAGATATATTATGTAATTATGCATAATATTGCATTTTGAGGTATTAACGTGAATTGCATTTATATTTGAATAAAATGAAATATATGCAATCTATAGCAATAATCAAATAAATTAGAGAAGCTCAATTCTCCTATTCGAGAAACACAATAAACAAAAGTTGTTTTTTAAAATTGTGTTAATATTTTATGTATTTTATATTTATAACATAATCATTTCAGACTATTATCTTATTTGATAGTAAATTTGCGTAAAAAGATAAAAAAAATAGCATTTATTTTTTAAGCTTATAAACTTATAAAAATATTTGAAATAATAATAAAAAACATTTTAAATATACATTAAACGTGAAGCAAAATGAAATGTAAAGTTGATAAAATATATTTGAATTTAACAAATGGTTAATTATTCAGTATATGAAACCTTCAATGTAATAAATTTCTAAAACGGCATTTCCCGAGATGCATTCAAAGCGTTCTTTATTTATATTTTGCACTGATGTGATCAAAATATCATCAAATCGGTGCTGGTTATCCATTGATGCATTCTTTCATTTATTTTAGTCAGTTTCTAGATTACATATGGTGATTTATCAGCATAAATCAGCTACGGTATTATTCCTTCATCAATTACAACTCCATTTATCTTGACTCACAACATGCCAGATTTTAGCCTGGCATATTGGTATTGTTTTATCAGCTACTGCCGTGCAATGGTACACCCGGATTCATCAAAAGGCTGTGTACCGTTGTAGTTTCTATTTGAACACAATTTGCACTTTCAGATTCGCACTTTCAGGTTTTTTTTCTATCGGTGCTTCTTTCTGATTGCGCTACCTTCTGATAGCACCATTAGAAAATAAATCAGAAGGTAGAATCATCAGCTACCTTCTAGTAGCACCATCAGAGAATAAAGCATTTTCTAATGATGCCATAAGCAGCTAACGAAATGTAAAAAATATATATTTTTATTAACAAAATCTTTATTTATTTAAAAAATATATTTTTGGTTTCAGTTCAAAAATTAAAATTTTAAAGAAATTATTAGAATAATAATTTCTATAAAATTTTAAGAAATTTCTATATAATTATAAATTACTATTAGAAATTATTCTACTTGATACCAGCATAATTTTGTAGCTAGCATTTTCCAGCTAGCACAATTTCATTCTACATAGAATGAAAAAAAATACTCAGTAAAGAAAAGTACTTGATACCTTTGCCGCCAAGGATGTTTATTGCAGATATTTCTCCGTACTGCTCGACTTTCTTCCGTAATCGCTTCTCAGTAGTCTAATTTATAAATCAATTTCAATAAATATTGATTGATGAAAATTTGCATACAGTAAAAGGAATGTTTCGTATTATTATGCGTGGAATTTTGATAGTAAATGAATTTGAGTGTTCGCTTTTAGAATTTTTATCGCTTTGGTCGTTACTAGGCGGTACGATACTCTGACTGATTTCTGATTTGCCGTTCACACAACTTCCCAACTTCTGACTAGTTTTGTTTTTCGTATTTTTCTTTTTCTTTTTTACTTTTTCTTTATGCTTCGGAGTTGCGGTTTTTAATACTTTCTGTTTTGAATGCTGCAACGAGTTCATATTGTGAATATTCTAGAAATAGCGAATATAATCTTAATCAAATACATTATTTTTTAATAATCATGTGAAAATTACAAAATTACAAGAATCTTCAATACGTTCTACAGCCATATTTACGTCCCCCATAGATGCAACAAGTGCTCTAAGATTTGCATCACGGTTATGAAATCACATTATCTGTATTTGTTCAAGTTCGGATGCATAAAGTTGTTCTGGAGTTTGGTTTGGTTGTTGATTTGTTGGCTGATGTCGCTGGGGATGAAGAAGATTTAATAGTTGAAACAACAAAGCAGTATAATCTTGATTTGAATTCTGTAAATTTTGTTGTTGCACAAGCTGTTTGTCTATTGCTAGGTGATGGAACAGAAACCACATTAGATGAAGAAGTTCATCTAATGTGGTTAATTCGTCTCTGGACATTTTAAAAAATCAGAGGTACACAAAAGATATCTCTAACAATATTAATACAAAATGTAAACTCAGTAGCTATATTTAGGAAACATTCGGATTTATTTCCATTTTATAGCGGTATAAAGTCAACTTTATCCGGTAACTTATAGATCACTTTAGATTAGCAAACGTTCAAAAGCAAGTTCATTCGATATAACTATTATTATCAATAAACAACGAAGTGAGCAGCGTGGCTCATTACAAGTTTCGTCACAATCAGAAAACGTAAATGTAGAAAAAGTAAATGTAGACGGTACTTGATATTGTTCAAATGTCCTCTGACTCGGTCTTCGTCTTCAAGAAGGGATCTTCCTCCAGATTTCGTTTATATTTAAACCATATTTTTCGAAAACATTTTTCGACTAAAAAATGATAATTTATTTAGTGGCAAATAAAATAAAGGAAAAATATCGAATATGAGGGAGTTGAGTGGATATGTGGCGAAACGTACACAGTAAGAAGCGAACGACAAAATTGAATGATTCGTTAAAGAGGTATAAAAGGAAATTACGAGCTGGAGATGCTGAGGCAATATGTTTTAGACTTATTGTGAAAGATCCATCGAGCAAGAAGATATACGTCGTTTGAAGAAGGGAAACGACGTGGAAGAACGAACATCAGGTGGCAAAGAATTCTAAGTGAGAGGAACGGTAACAATGAAAGAACGGAAACTAATTAGTTAAATGCATAAATACGTGGTGAAGTAGAGAATTACTTGATCGCAGAATTACTTGACGTCGGAGCACTCGAACGGCGGAGTTGATGATGCGCTGTATGGGTAGGATGATGGATTTTGGAGAATTGGCGAAAACGCTGAGACAGTAATCGATTTTAGGAAAAAGAAACGATGAAAGAAGAAACATAGAAACAAAAGTCGATAAGGGGGCGGATATCGTATTTCGTGGTCATGTAAGCGTGCGCGAGCATGCATTTGCCACGTAAAAATAAATATTTTCCAAATGCTACATAACCTCATTCATACGCATTTACTTATATTTAACTTCATCTGCGTTGATTCACTCCATTCATAAATGCGGTCAATGTCGTTCTACAACAGTTTAGCATCCAGTTTACTATCTCTAGCGCACCATAGTTTTACATCATCAGCAAAGGCTAAGCATGGGTTTGGGATACGTAATAATAAGTCATTTAGAAATGTGATAAAAAGAGGAGGACCCAATACTGTACCCTGAGGGACTTCACAATTTACATATCTTGTAGTGGAAATGTGGCTACCTACTCTAACTCTGTAGAAATGTCGACTAATGAATTCACGAACCCTTGATACAAGGAACACCATACTTAATGCCTTTGATAAATCTAACAAGATAACGTCGACGTATTTACTTGAACTGGTCGATTCAGTCTAAAATTTACGAGCTGACAACGGGTTACTAAGACATGACCGCTTGGGACAAAAATCGTGCTGTGAATTTGTAATAATCCTGTGTTCATCTAAATGATGCAAAATTCTACGGGAATCAATATCTACTGAACTTTACATATAGAACTTGTGAGGCTTATAGGTCTATAGTCTTAGAAAGATGATGGTATCGATTTCTTTGAATTGGGGCAATAATTGCAGACTTCCATGAATTAGGAACCCAGCAGTTGAAAATACTGCAATGAAACAGCTTGGCAAGAAATGGAGCAAGACATTAAGACAGAGTTTTTAGAAGGAACGGAGAAATGTCATCCGGACCTGTTGAGCTATGGGGATAAAGATTTCTTAAGTACGTCTCAACTTCACTTGAATATATTTTAGAAGTTGTTGACAGTTGTGCAATATATCCTAATCTCCAAATAATAGCAGTTTTCACAGAATCATCATACGGAAGAGAAAAGGCCGAAGCCAGAGGTTCAGCAATTTCAACTTTATTAGTCAATACACCATTCACTGCATTAATAGAATTGATTAGAGAAGGAATATGTATATTGCGGCGCACATTTCCCCAAAACTATTTAGACTGTTCGTAAGCCTTATCGCAATAACTGCTGCGAACTTATTCTGCTTTCTTAGTTTTAGCCTTAAAAAAGATTTATTTTTACGTGGCAAATGCGTGCCGGCGCACGCATACATAACCACAACAACAAAAAACAAAATCTAAATCATGTGTAGAGGAGGTGGATATACAGGCAACATTTGAATGTAATAAAGGATGGAGAGCGACATACGTCGAGTGGTAGCTTATTCCAGGCGAGTGAGGCGGCGACGAGGAAGGATCAGAGACCGTAGTTGTTGGAGTAATTGGGAACGTGGAGTAAGAGGGAATGACGGGAACGCAGCGATAGCGAGGTGGGGCAAGTGTCGTCTAAGAAAGGAAGGTTGATGAACGATGGGGAGCCGACAGCGATGAGACGAAAAGATTCGAAAAGAAGGCGGAGTTTGATGCGGCTGTGGATGGTGGGCCAGGAGAGTTGGGCAAGATATGTGTATGTGTGGTTGAAGCGACAAAGACGAAAGAGCACTTGAACGGCAGAGTTAATTATTCGTTGTAGGGGTAGGATGATGGATTTTGGAGAATTTGCGAAAAGGCTAAGGCAGAAATCGGTTTTAGGGGAAAGAAGCGATGAAAGAAGAGACATACCAGAACGAAAGTCGATAAGAGGGCGGATACGGCGGATGTTACGTAGAATTAAGTTAAAAGAGCGGACCTTGTCACAGACAAAGGGTTAAAGGGAAAGGTAATCATCTAAATGGAAGCCTAAGAACGTGAGATTGTGTACTATGGGGATGATCGAAGAGGCAAAAGATACAGTGGGAGGAGATATGTTTGGTTTACGAGAAAGATCCACATTATTTTAGACTTGTAGGGATTTAGAACGAGATGGAGATTGGAAAGACGTTTGTAGATAGAAGAAAGACAGTTGGAGGCAGAAATTCCGATATCGTGTATGCGGTGTGCGGGTGCATGATCATAGATGAGGATGTCATCGGCGTATTGCATGACGTTAAAGAAGTAAGGTTTGATAAACGGAGATAGATCGCCGAGTAAAAGAGAGAATAGCATGGGTCCTAGGACTGAACCTTGTGGGATCCCGCAAAAAAATAGGGATGGGAGGGGAGGATGATGAATTAGAACAGACGCGAAAGGAACGGTCGTATAAATATGAGGCGAACTATGCTACGGAGAAGGAACAAAAGTTGCAATCACAACGAGGGCGATAATGGAGGATGGAGTGGTCGACGATGTCGAAGGCGGAGGAGAGGTCGAGGGAGATGACAACACTGTATAGAGCCTTGTCATGATAAATTAGTAGGTTGTTGTAAACTTTGAGGCATGCCATTTATGTGGAGTGATTAGAGTGAAAAGCGGATTGGGAAGGAGGATAGGAGGATACCGATTAAATGAAGCGAGATAAACGTTGATCTGTATTAAGATGAGGCTCTCTAATAGCTTGGAAAGAGTAGGGAAGATTGAGATGGGGCGATAGCTAGACGGAAGGGAGGGGTCGAGCGATTGTTTCTTTAGGAGTGGACGAACGATTGCGGATTTCCAGTGTAAATGGAAGATACGACTGTGGATGGACGAGTTAAACAAGGTTGTGAGAAAAGGGTATATCGATGAGCATATGGATTTAAGTATGTTGGTAGGCAGGGGATCAGCAGGTGAGGTTTTGCTGGGCAAGGACATGAGAACATATGAGACTTCGAAAGGTGAGACAGGGAGAATATGAAAGAGTTCCGGTAGGATGAGGCTAGGCGGTGCAGTGTGGATAGGATGGGGACAGGAGTGTGAGAGAGCAACATGGATACTTTGGTTTGGAGAAATGACGAATAATCACGGGGATTAATGTTGCACGGCGAAGAGGAGTGAGCAATGATTGAGTTCAAAGTATGCAATAGAGTCTTAGAGTTGAATTAAGTGATGATTTTATGTTGCCAGAAGGTGTTGCATTTGATACGTAGTAGCTTGACTGGCGATGAGCAAGATAGATATCACGGAAATACGAAGTGATCGAGCGGAAATCACGTCTGAGAGAACGGCGATAGACTCGAAAAGCATGACGGAGTCAACGCTTTGAGAAAAGCATGACGGTGCAAGCGACGGTGTGGGTGAGGCTTGAAGGGCAAAAGAACATCGAGAGTGGATGTGAGTTCAGAGTCAAAAAGAAAGGCAAGATCGTGAGGAGAGGAATATATTATTGTGGGATAGGATAGAGACGATTTGATTAAGGCAGAGCGGATAAAGATGTCAAGATTTCTCCAAGGGCGACGTAGGATTATAGGTTTTTTTGAGGAGGGGTGTAATTGTGAGTGAGATCAAGGGTGACGAGAAAGTGATCGGATAGACCAGGATCGAAAATAGATAGTGAGGTGTAGGCAGCAAAATGATCGGGGGACAGCGATGATGTCGAGTAACCCACCAAGGATATGTGTGGGGGCAGTGGAAATGGGTTTGTATTTATAGTTGGATAGAATGTTGATGAACTGGATGGAATTGGTGGAAGAGGGGCGGTCAAGGCGGATGTTGAAATTGCCAAGAACGATCGAAGGGATGGAGAACAAAGAAAGGTGGGACAGAAGGTCAGCGAGTTCGCTAAAAAATAAGGAGGTAGGAGCAGATGAACCAGGACGGTATACAATGGCGAGATCTACATTGATCGGGTTAGAAGAACGACAAGTGAGCAGTTTATAAGAGCAAGGACTGAAAGGGGAAGTGATTTTGCGAATAGACGCGGGGTGACGGGCGAATGCGACAATGCCGCCATGATTAGAGAATTTAGAAGGGTATAAGCTGAGGGGGCGGGCAGATTCGACTAGTAAGCAACCGGCGGAGAGCAAACGACGGATGGAGAGGTCGTCAGAATCGAAGTGCCAGGATTCGGTGAGACAGAAGAGATCTATTGATTGCTTGGTGAATAGGTTGAGGATGATATTGGATTTATTGAAAATAGATCTAGTGTTGAGGAGGCCGAGGCGTAAACCGTGTGTGGTGGTGATAGGGGCTAGTAGAGAAGACATATAGGAGAGATGGAGCGCCATCGAATTTTTGGGCGGGTGTGGACAACTTGAAAATTTCCGTCGATGTTTCGGATGGAGAGAGATGTTTCGCCGTTTTCCTCGCGACGGCGTTTTTTGATGTGGGCAGATGAGAGTTGAGCGATTTCGGATGGGGTGCTATCGGGGAAAATGCGAGTGGCTGAGGAGGACATGAGTTTGAATCGTTGGGAAAGGACAGAAGACGCGTGAGAGCAATGCTTGAAAACAATTTTTAGGAGAGGGAGCTGGGAAGGATTAGATTGAGAAGATTTATTTAGGCGGATAAATGCGACAGGAGAGATGTTGTTGAAAAATGATGGTTTATCCGCAGGAACAAGAGACGATATGATGAATCTAAAAGCGGAAACATCGTGGTCGAGACGTGCTTGTGTAGATAAAGAGGTGGAAGCAGTGATATTAGTGACGATGACGCAACGATCGCGAGTTGGTGAGATCACGATAGGATAGCTGGGAGTTGAGGATATCAAGGGTGTAGGTTTAACAGCGGAAGACAAAGATAATTTGGATAATATAGAGGGTGTTGAGCGATGTGAGGAAAGGTTATGAGTGGAAGGATTGTGGAGAGTTGGTAAAGGTGATTTTGATTGAGGGATGTAGGTTATTGAGAAACGAGACAAAAGGGAAGATACGGATGGGTGTCGGAAAGTGAATACATGAGATTAGAAGTGCATGTGATGACAGGTTCAGTGGGTTGACAAAGGATATCAGAAACGACTGGGGTGGTTTGATCGGACACTTTGGAGGTTTATATGTTCTTATGGGAGAGGTCGCGTATGAGTTTGTTGGCACAAAAGCCGCATAGGAAGTCTTCTTTAGACTTACTGCTGTCGCATGCGATTGTAGTCCAGACACTGCAGTCGTGTGTCGAGCACTATATAAAAAATATATTACAAATAATATATTTATATTAAATTATAAAATTATTATATTATAAATGTATAAAATTATATATTATTAATATATTTATATATTAATTATATTTTTACAATATAAACTGTTTATATTACAAATGCATAGTATATGCGGACTATAAAATAGAGCCTATAAGTTACACAATCTATTATCGCAGTAACCGCTTAAACACACAAGGATTTGACAATTAGCAGTCAACAAAGTTAAAAAGTGAAGAGAACTTTGAAACAAGAGGTAGATTTAAAGATCAAAAATCACGAGAATGTCCCATATGGAGGAACAAGAGGCCTACAATGGTGAAAGTTATCAAATGAACCAGATGCCTGAATCTCATTGTTGCAAGATTTTTTAGCAGCAAGGTATTGGGACACAAGCAATTTAACAGCAGTATCTCGGAACCCAAGCAACTGGCCTGATACCAAGTAAGTGTAATAATCTAATTAATCAACAAGTTAAATTATTATACCCAATTGAGAAAGGAAAATATATTAAAAATTAAAATTTGAGAACAGCGAAGAACATGATGTATGGAAAGGTTACCACATTCAATGGCAAAGAAAGCTTACAAAGAAGCAAATAGTATTTAGATATATAAGAGATCGCATTTTCCATACGACTTTATCATTCACATGTTTAGAGAAATATATAGGAATGCTGAGGGAATATAAAATGAGAACAGCGAACCTGATGTATGGAAAGGATACCACATTCAATGGCAAAGAAAGCTTACAAAGAAGCAAATAGTATTTAGATATATAAGAGATCGCATTTTCCATACGATTTTATCATTCACATGTTTATAGTGGAAAGAGAAATATATAGGAATGTTGAGGGAATATGTCACCAAAGATTACAGGTCTATTAAAAATGATCCCCGATTACGTAGGAAAAGAAGATATAGGTGAATTTTGTGAAGGAACTAAATGTCATATGGTAAGGATGTGCAAGGACATAGGGAATGGCTATAAAGCATGCATTATTAATGGATAATTAGTGAACATTATTTACCTTCAAGTTAGTCGCCCTGCGCTGGGGGTACAAGAGTTTAAATTGTTAATTTTTGACAAAAAACAGGCCTTATGGAGATTTCCGCAATTTTACAAATGCCAAAAATGGGGGCACTTTTCCAGTATGTGCAACGAGACTGAAAAATGTGTACATTGTGCAGGGCAACATGAATCCGCACAATGTCAAGATAGAAGCAAGTTTAAACGTGCAAATTGCAGTGGACACCATAAAGCATATACGTAAAAATTTCCAGCATTTCAAGAATACATACAAAGAGTTCAACAAGGAAATAATAATGGATTTAACAAACGGGAAACAGATACATACGCAACAAGGGCACGAAGAAACATGGAAGTAAGTTCGGAAATACAATTGAACACGCTTATAGAAAAAGTAAATAATATGGAGGACATTATTCGTCAGCAAGCACAAACCATTGTGCGAATGCAGCAAAACAATGAAGATCTGATGAGACAGTTACAAGGTGCAATTAATAATAAGAAGGGAGATGAAGAAATAAAGGTCGAAGAGGAATCATCAATTGAAATAGAGTACAAATCGGGGCAAAATACGAATAAGAGTGTAATAAAGTCGATCAATGGGAGTAAAGAATATGGGAAGCATCCAGACAAACGAGTAACATAACGGAATATGCCCAAAAAAGGAAACCAGAGTAATTGGAATAAGGATAAGGATAATAAGTTAATAATCAAGAGCATTGCAAAGAGTTTTATTATAAAATGAAAAGTACAGAAGAAAGTAAAATGACGATTGCAAGTTGGAACATGCTTTCTAGCAAAAAATAGGTGCATTGAATAACATTGAGAAAGACGACATTATAGGTCTACAAGAAGTCAGAGGTAATATTGAGAATGACGTTGCAGACGCCACTTTTCTATATTAACATAGTTTATTTTGCAATAACATTTCAACAGAAAGGGGATTATCCCTAATAATTAGGAGAAATCTATTCCCGAAGAAAGAATACCTTAAAAACGAACCTTGAGGGAGTGTGATTGTATGTTTGATTTTATTTATATATAGAAGGATGATAGGAAATATACATTGAAAATAAATTCTGGAGTAATAAACAATCGAGGAAATAACTTACTCGAGGTTTAAGATACATTAGCCTTCTAGACATTGATCTACTATTCGGACATACAAATGATAGGGAGGGTTTAAGAATGGGAAAATTATGAAGGAGCGATTTATTCCGGTTTGTCCAAAGATCCCCACTTTCCTTAATAAGGCCATAAAGAAATAATCGATTATTGGTATGGCTTGGTATAATAGGAAAATACAGATATGTCGATTATATGGGAAAATAATGTTGACTTGAATATACACGACTGTGGACATCATTATATCAAATGGACAACTTCTGACAATATAATAGATAAAAAAAGTTTGCTCCATCATTAAAGGACAGTAGAATTCAATATGGACATCAGGAAATACCTCGACTCGGACGTAAATAAGTCACATAAGTATAGGAGATATATCAGAATTTATCCGGAAACGGAACAAGTCGCTATATAAAAAATATCCTTAATAAGTAAGAATACAAATACGATTCGAAACTTAAAAAGAGTATGGCGGAGGGCGAATTTTGATAAAGAAGGAGAACTTACAAAAAAGTACAGGAAGAAATCGAAAACTATAAACTTATGGAAAGGAGAAATAGATTAAAAGCATGTATGCAATATTCCAAACCATCGTGGAATTGTATTATTAATTAGTATACACCTACATGGAGAGTAAGAGCACATAAATAGATAGCATTGATTGGAGAAGAAAAAGTCATGGAACAAATAATTATGAAACACACGGGAAACATGAAACAGTGCGGAAACAATGAATAAGTAAATATAAGTAATATACATGAAGATGAATTGAACATTGGGGAATTATTGAAGGAATGGCCGTCAAAGCCAAAACTGTCTTCAAATTGGATATGTGCTCCTCAGCGGAGATTAAAATAATCAATGAAGGGAATCGCAAAACAATTTGTAAGTACATAAGCAGAGCGACTACGCAGGAATGGGGAAGATTTGGTCTTGGACAAATAACATTTATTCCGAAAAAACAAAGAATTGGCAACCCCAAAGATGTACGACCAATAACGATTTCTAATTCAATTCTGATGATTTACGAAATATATTTGGCACGGCACTTTAGTAGTTTTTTGAAAAATACGAAGGTCTTCGAAAAATATTGTTGCGGCTTCAGGAAGAACACGGGGACAGTCAATGCCGTTAGAATGATGCAAGAATTTATAACGAAAGACAGGATGGGGAAAATAATATACGCACTGAACTTTTCTGCGGCTTTTGATAACTTGTCGCACGAGGCAATAAGAGCAAACATGAAAGAAACAAGAGTTCATAATCAACTAAAAGAAAGAATATTAGAGATTCTTCAAATACGTACATTTTCGATTAAAGATAAGCCAGAATTTAAAGCGAAACTGAAGAAAGGGGTGCCGCAATGTTCGCCAATCTCACCAGTATTATTCATACTAGCGATCAATAATATAACGAAAGGAATGAACAACGATAAAATTAGATTAATTAGTTATGCGGATGATATATCGATTTGTTTCCGTAGAGACTGTCGAAATGCAAAGATTGAAAGACGGGTCATAGAATGTATACAAAGAATCGAAGATAGAGCAGCAAAATATGGGCTAAAGTTAAATGAGACTAAATGCAAGTTTATATTTTGCAAATTTAGGAATGCCCAAATTTCAATGAAGAAACAATTACCAGGAATTAATGAAAACAAAATACTTACGATCTTAGGATCAACATTCACAACGACTCTTGGACATACTATTGATTTGGGAAAAGCAAATAGATTATACAACAAAGGTATAAAATTTTACAAAAAGGCATTAACACTAGGGGCCCCGGGAAATAGTACTCTAAATGTGGCCAAGGTATTCATATGTTCGGGGTTGACATTCTATGCTAGGAACCGTCCACCGGAGCAGAGAAGGTTTGTGATTGCGATATTAAAGAAAATACATCAAAGTAATTTAAAAGCATATGCATACATTTTAAGAGTAGAAATCACACGTTTATATGTGGAAAAAATAGATAATTGGGATCCAGATAAACGAAAAAATTACAATATAAATAAAAATTGGATAAGGCAGGTTAAAATGAGAAGAAAGGAACGTGAAGATATTATGAGACTATATAATGATCAACCTTTAGATACTGCCGAAATCTTTTTTGCTTTTATTTTAGGTAGGGTTCCTAGAATAAACTGCTAGACGGAAGTACCGAAATAACGATAAAGTATATAATAACGAAGGAATGACAAATTTAGAGCAAATAAATAGAACAGCCAAAAATGAAACAAAGAAAATGAACGTGGAAAGATGCTTGTGGAAGATGACATAGCGTGGATTGTATAGTTGTGTTTATTTTTGTTTTTACCTTTTTTATAAGTTAATTAAAAAACAGCATCATAATTTTATATTATGACTATAACTTACTGGCTCTGAACTTATTCAACTAAATCTTTAAACACAATCGATTTAAGAACAAGCGTTTAGGTATTATGGAAGATAACGATCATTTAATTTAACATTTACCGAACATATCTATTTCTAGCAAAAACTCAAAAAGAATAATATAACATGTGGCATGTTACAGCTGCACTGCTGATCGCTAAACCCGATCTCAGGCAATAACTTATCATTATAATATTTAAGTCACATAAAGTTAATAGGGAGAATAAATGTTGTTGCATATCTATCATCGTGGATATGCTTTTAAAAGATGAGGGGTAATGTTTGGATAAATATCGCCTTTTTCCGATTCTAAAATTTTGCATAACGGAATATATTAGTAAGATACGTACGTGCTTATTCGGATTTAAACAAAGGATAAACATCTTTCGAGAAATTTAATTTTTAATAAAAAAATAAAAATTAAAAATAAACATGTGCAGTGCATAATACGATTTGAAACGTTAAATACCTTGTTAATAGACAATTGTTCATAAGATATAAAAGTATATAAAAAGTTAGTAAAATTCTTACGATAAAAATTATTTTTTGAGATAAAAGCATTTTTTCTCAAATTTTTCAATTTTGATTTTTTTCATATTATGTGAATCATCGAAGTCGAATATACCTACTATAAAAATTATAGATCAAATAAACTCTCAGGTGAAGATATATGCAATGTTCAATTAGGGATGACTTGTTTAGTTTGGGTTTTCATCATCATAATGACAAAAATAAATCATTTTGATGAAATGGTTTAACTTAAAATAACTCTTTACTGTCGTCCAAGAGTTTTCCAAAACGATGTAAATTTATTAAGGAGTGAACCTGGCCTCCCATAATATTCGCTAAAATAAAGATCCATCCATTATTTTTCCATTTATTTTATAAAATGTTTTAATGAACGTCATTCTCAAAGTTTCAATTATGGACACATTGATTTTTTCATATTATTTGAATCATCGAAGTCGAATATACCTACTATAAAAATTTTAGCTCAATTCAACTTCCAGATGAAGAGAAATGCAATGTTAAATTAGGGATGATTTGTTTAATTTAGGTTTTCCCCATAGCAATGAAAAATAAATCATTTTGATGAAATGTTTTAACTTTAAATAACTCTTTACTGTCGTCCAAAAGGTTTCCAAAACGATGTAAATTTATTAATGAGCGAAATTTGCCTCCCGGCAAATTCGCTCAAATAAAGGTCTATCCATTTATTATTTTTTGCCCTTTCTCTGAAAAATGTTTAATGGACGCCAATGAGACTGTATTGGTTGCGTATGACATTCTATAAATAGGAAGATATGTGTTCCCGATACGTTTTATTCCCATTAAAAATATGGACATCTTAATTTCATGGTAAAATAAGAGTGTTGAGAAATAGAATGTGGGAATTATGAATGAAGAAAAAGGAAGTGGAAAGAGGGCTGGGGTGATATAGATGTTGTATGAATTATCATTATTTGACCTTTTTGTAAATTGTTTAATAAAGCCTCTTTGGCAAAGTTTGGTTTGTTCACTACAATTTATTGAACAATTGTATACGAATGGAGAAGTTTCTCAAACCCGAAATGCTCAAATCAAACCTGACAATCAGAATGCTAACACCGTAGGAGACATTGGAAACAGAGAATATCTTCATTTTTATCCGTACTTCCGTACATCACTGACGCTCAGAAACTCCTTATCTTGGTAAATTAAATCAGTGGAACGTTATATGCTCACGTCGACGAATGCAAAACGTTCGAAGAAGCTCTCGACAAGCAGGAAACTATTTGTGACACCGAAGAACGTTATTTACAATCGACATGTATCCTCAACAAAGCAAAACCTGGAACAAAGTATCGACCAGTTTTTTTCAAACTCTTCTTCAGATCGGAAAAAAGTTACGAATTTATATACGTCTCTACAGACGAGCATCATAACAAATATGTGCGCTATTCATTTATTCGTGGATTACGATCACAGCAAATCAGACAGCGTCTTTTAGAACGAACATAATTAACTTTAAAAGAAGCTTACGACGTCGCACAAAGTTTAGAACAAACTAAAATACATGAAAAAAATTACGAAGACGGTAACATTCACGAATCGTTTTTATCTGTTTCAAATTACAGTCATGAACAGATCTTGATCCTCTTCTATTATTCACAAATCTAAGCAACGAAATACACTCTGTATCTACAACATCTAGCCGTCCGTCTAAGCAGGATGTCGAGTTCATTAATCAAGAAATTGCAGGCTTGTTGTCTTCGGATATTATCGAATATTCTAACTCACTCTCGGGTGCTCAAATTATTGTTACAAAATCCAACATAAATAAGCGTCCAATGGATATCGACTATGCTAGGGCAATAAACCGATTTACTCACCTGGATGCATTCCCAATGCCCAAAATATATGAATTGTTGCAAGAATTACCAAAATGTCGAATTTTCTTATAGACTTAGAATCAACGCACTACATGTGTACATCGATGATATCGTGGTTGCTGGAAAAGATCAACAAGAGCATGCTGCTAATCTTAAAGACTTTCGTATGGTCATCCGAAAGTACCGCATGAAATTGAATGAATCGAAGTGCACATACTTAATCACACAACTTAAATATCTCGGCTACCTAATCTTCAACGGAGAAATAAAATCTGACCCTGAACGATTACAACCTCTAATTCAACTGGTCGCTCCAACTACACTAAGATCACTCAAGCGAGCAATTGCCTTGTTTTCATATTACCTGGATTCCGCATTACTATGAAAAATTTGGCCACTCCTGGATGTCAACAAATTCCCACAGAATGATCTTCCACTCCTGTTTCCAGCAATAAAAAGGCGAAATCGCAGAAGCTTCAATAACCTCAATAGACGACGACCTACCTTTTACGATATCAACTAACGCTTCAGTCCAATCCCTAATCGCAGTCTTATCACAGGGCGAAAAAAACTGTTGCTTTTTTCTCAAGATATCTGTCAAAAGCTGAACAAGCGCACTCATCTGTCGAATGCGAAGCTGCTGCGATTGTAAAATCGGTGCGGAAATGGAGATAATTTTTATCTGGGGCGGAAGTTTACAATTATTACGGATCAGTAGGCAGTCTCGTTTATATTTAACTCATCAAGAAAAAGTTTTGTCAAGAACGACAAGCTTACTCGTCAGAAGCTTGAGCTTTCGAATTACTGCTACATATCGCCCTGTGCCATCCTGGAATCACGCGAATGAATCACTTCATGAAGAAAAAAATTTACTATACTCCATAGAAGAGGTCCGACGAGTTTGAGCCGAATGTCATTGTGTGCCGAATTAAAGCAGAGGTTCTATCAACTAAAGCATTTACAACTGATCACAGCTCGACGACCCTTCGAACGACTCTCAATAGACTTAATGGGTCCTAAACCAACTATAGACAACGACAAATACTTACTGGTCATTATAGACGAATACTCACGATATCCCTTCGTATACCCGTGGGGATACTTCTGCGAAAACTGTGGTACGTTGTCCCCATAATCTTTTCTCGATCTTTGGAGGCCTAGAGGTAGTGCATTCTGACCGAGACAGGCAATTCACTTCTGTAGAACTACGTGAGTTCTTATGGAGCAACGGTACGAATGTTTCTCACACAACACCATACCACCCAATCGAAAAAGGCCAATGCAAGCGCCTGAATGGAGCAATATGGAAAACTATTCAACTGGCTGCTAAAACCCGAGGTCTTCCTCAAACTCAATGGTAATCAGTCTTAGATGTGGCTTTACATTCTATTCGATCTTTACTGTGCAATTAGCATCTATACACTTTTGCAGCTCGATTACATTAAACGATATTAAAGGTTGTAGTTATATTATACGGTATTAAAGATTTTAATTATTTTATTAGGTATTTAATATTGTAATTATATTATACGGTTTTAAAAAAAATTGAATAATATCAGACGGCTGTAAAAAATTGAAATTATACTATACTGCATAAAGGATTAGAATCATTCCATACTGTATTAATAATTATACTATAGAATTTTAAAGATTGCATTTATAATATGTAATATTAAAGATTGATTTATATTATAGAGTATTATTGATTTTAATTAATAATTAAAATTAAGTTGTGGACGGCGTCTAACATGCTTGTGATAAATGTTTCGAAATGTAAACACATGCGTATTATTAGTAATGCTTGCAAGCGACTAACATCTGCTTGTTACAAATATAAGGGCTGTATTGTGGAAAGTGTCGATAGTTACAAAGATTTAGGAGTATGGGTTACCTCTAATTTATCAACTAAAAAGCACACTGATCAAGCTTGTACCAACTCCAATAAAATGATAGGTATGATTCGACGCGCGTTTGTTCGGGTTAATCCGACTCCTCTTCGGCCTCTGATTTTAGCACATGTATTGAGTAGACTTTTATATGCAGCTCCGGTTGTATACCCACGTACTGTGCATGAACATAAGAAATCAGAGAGGGTACTTCGCAGGGCAACAAAGCTAGCACCAACGTTGGCGTCGCTGCCTTATGAAGAGAGACTGAGATCATTAAGACTTGAGACCGTCACATGGACCCGTCGGTACATGGATATGCGCCTTGTTTGGCATTTATTCCAACGTCCTCACCACTCTCTTCGGAGTAGGGTTCAACTACGTGGTTCAAATGTTCTTCGCGGTCATTCTTTAACTATTCGAAGAAACAGGGTACAGAAATTGGGCGCGATGCAATTTGATAGAAGAATTGTTGAGCTTTGGAACAACCTTGATGCAGACACCGTTGGATGCAGTTCACTTAATACTTTTAAAAGAAGACTACGAATGGATCAAGCAATGTTTCGTGTTGCATTTCCTTATTTTAATAACTAATTAATTTATTTACGAACTTATTGTGAGCCGGCTATTTGAGCTAATGCTCGTATGTTGTTGAATGTATAATAATAATTATATTATAAAATTTAAACGATTAGAGGTATGATTAATTAATTTTAAAGATTAGAGTTTATGTCAAATCTATTAAAATATTTCACATAAAATATATGATATTAAAGACTGGAATTTTAGGGTTTTAATAATAATTTATTTAACGTGGCAAATGCGTGCCAGCTGCAGCTTACAAGTCCACTAACACACAAAAAATGAAGAAATCAAACAGATAAATTGTTTAAATTGTTCAAATTAGATCGGATTTGGGGTTCGAAGCACAGCAAAGATGTTGATCGGTGTATATAAATGGTCAGATGATTCCATGAGAGAGAAGAATCCACAAGAAGGAGCAGAAACCAAAAGAGGTTGATTAGTTTGGAACTTGTAAACGAAGGGAATTACGGTTACGCAAGGAACATTAAACAGGACGAAAATTATCGAGAAAAGAAAGGTTGAGAAAGGATGGGGAATGAAAAGTAGTTTGTAGATGAGGAGAAAATTCATCAAGATTTATGTTAAAAGGGGTAGATGATCTTGATTTTCCAATGAGATTTAGGGTAGGAAGAGGACTCGAGTTGATTCGCCAAAAGAGAGTACGTTTAGTTCGCGTAAGTATGAGATGGGAACGGCTGAGAGAAAGATAGGAAGTACGGAGATTTGGAGTGAGTAAGGTTGGAGAACGTTTAAGAAAACGATTAATCGCACGAAAGAGTGACGGAGTCGACGCTTAGAAAGACTACAGTTGGAATGGCGCAAGCGCTGAAGACGTCTGGGTCGAATAGGCAGAAGGTGATTGAGGATAGTTGTAAGTTCGGAATCTAATAGAATGCAGAGATCATCGGGATAAAGGTAGTTAAGTGTAAGTGAAAAGAGTGAAGAATTGAATAAGGCTGCACAGAGAATAAGGATATCGAGAAGTTTCCAGGGTCGACTTGAAGTAACTAATCTTAGAGGTGGAAAAGGAGGATGGGGACGGGTAACAGTAAGTGTGACAAGGAAATGATCGGGCAAACCAAGATTATTAATTGACAAGGAGGTATAGTCATTGAAGCAGTTAGGAACAACAATGATGTTGAGAGCACCGCCGAAATATTAGAATGCTTTACATATTAGAATTATATTATACTGTTTTAAAGATTGCAATTATATTATATCGTATTAAAGATTGAAATTATATCATAAAAAATTAGAATTATAACGCTTTATATGTTTGAATTAAAATACATGAAATTAAAAATTAATTTATATTAAAGGATATATTAAAGATGGATTTATATTATAAGATATTAATATTGATTTATATTATTGTATTAAATATTAAAATTATATTATACGATTTTAAGATTAAGTTATATTATATGGTATTAAAGATAAGAATTGTATTATAGTCTTAGCATTATATTAAACGGTATTAGTTGGTCGTATTAAAGAGTTAATAAACTGTGCTGCGTTTATCCGATGGTGCTTGGAAAATTTTAAATTTAAAAGTCTTTGATTTTTTTCCATTTAATAATAAATAATAATGATAATAAATAATAATTTTCTACAATGCAAATATAAATTTTTTAAATAAAAAATTGAAATTTAAAATAAAAGTCATTTTTATGAATCGACTAATAAAAAACAGACGATGTATCATAATAAGGATCAGAGGTCATTTGATTTGTCTAAATATCATAGTCTGAATTTTAAAAATTTGAAATTTTATAAATTAGAAATTTATATATTAACCGAAATATATTAAAATTCACGAAAATAATCAGATAAACTAACTGATCCTACGAATATCTTTTACTAATTATAAATTAAAAATAAATAAAATAAAAAATTATAAATAACAAATAATCAAACAATAGTAAAATAGAAAAAATTGAATAGAAATTTAAAAAATAAAAATTTAAATAGAAAGTTAAAATTAATAATTAAAATTTAAAATAAAAGTCTATGTTTATGAATTGACTAATAAAAAACAGGCGATGTATCAGAGTAAGGATTAGAGATCATCAGGAAAAATGATGTATCATATAAAGTACAGCAAGGAATGTACAGCAGATTAAACAATTAGAAAAACAATTGCCAGATAATTCAAAATTACAATTTACATTAATTTTTATTTATTTATAATTACTATATAATCATTTTACATAACAAAAATACGAAATGCTTATTGAAAATTTTACGTGTGTAAAATAATAAAATATATGAAATTAAAATAATAAAATAATAAAATTGAAATATATAAAATCTGAATAAATTTTTTTAAATATTTATTATTATCATTATATCAGATAATCGTTATATAAATGCATATAATGTGAAAGAGTGGAATCGAAAAATGATATATTGAAAATTAGTATATTATGCTGTCTATTTTCTATACAAAAAATAATTATATAAGATTTTATAAGATTTTACGCTTCTACTCAGCATGGGTAGTCTCATCAGCTGCTGACTGAGACCTACATTTCACGTTTTGATTATTATCGTATGTATAGCACTTCCAACGTTACTTCCACTAGGTTAGCAGCTCCGGTTGTGTAGATATACATTTCTGTATTTTACTTTTGGTAGGGCCTACCTTACGTATGTGATCCGCTAGCCGTATCACTGTTTTTCATGCTGTCACTTGCAATGAATGTTTTTAATTTAAACAATAGTAAAATAGAAAATAGAAAAAATTGAATATAAATTTAAAAAAATTAAATAGATTAAAATTTAAATATAAAATTTAAAATAAAAGTCAATTTTTATGAATTGACTAATAAATAACAGACGATATATCAGAACAAGGATTATAGGGCTTCAGGAGTAACCGCAATGCTATCAGGTTTCGAACTCGCTTGAAAATAAGCAAAAAAATAATGTCGTATCAGTAATACATAGTTTCAGCATCTCTGACGGAGGCTATATTAACGGGAATAAAGTCCACATGTCAATAATAGCTTGTCAGTAGAACAAATCAAAAACATAGTCTAATAAAAATAAAGATAATAATTAACTAATTAATAATTATATAAGATTTTATACAATATATTCATATAACAATAAAATTTAAAATAAAAGTCAATTTTTATGAATTGACTGACAACTAATATAAGATGTATTCGAATAAAGATTAGAGGTCATTAGGTGGAACTGCTATGTAATCAGTTTTCTGTCCCTATTTCTCGACACAACAGATAAGCATGACCGAATGCATGCTAATTACGTATTTCTTCTTGTGAAATTTGATTATCAAGTATATTATTCTAATACAAAGCATATTATTTAAAACCGTCATTAAAAAATTTCCGCTTAAGAGTTTAATTTTATTTTTAAGAATATTTTTTTGATTTGTATATTTTGCTTTTTTATGTTTGATTGTACTTTTATAGTAGCCTAGTTTAAAATTTGAAATAAAATATAATTTTTATTTTAAAAAATAAAATCACATACTATTTTGTTTAATCTTATTTTTAATTTTTTGTAAATTAAATGTTTAAGATTATATAAGATTTAATACAATTTATATTTATAAATTTGAAATTTATAATTAAAATTTTAAATAAAAGTCAATGTTTATGAATTGACTAATAAAAAACAGACGATGTATCAGAATAAGGATTAGTGGTCATCAGGAAGAACTGCTAACTAATAACGTTTTAATCTCATATTCGTCGACCCAACATAGCAGCTGAGCCAAATACGCCCTAATGACGTATTTCTTCTGGTGAAATTTAATTATCTAGTGTACCTTATTTTAATACAAAGCAAATTGTTTATTATCCATAAATAATTTCGCTAAAGAATTTAAATTTATTTTTAATAATATTTTGTTGATTAATATATTGTAAATTTAATATTTTTATAATATTTTGTTGATGTTACTAATCGACTTTATCAATTTTTATGAATTGACTAATAAATAACAGACGATGTATTCGAATTGGATTAGAGGTCATAAGCTGGAACTGATATGATTTCAGGTTTTGACTCCTATTTATCGACCCGACATAGTAACGGGGGAAAGTACATGCTAATGACGTATTTCCTCTGATGAAATTTGTTAATCAAGTCTCTGATTCTAATACAAACTATATTATCCATCCACAAAAATTTTCCGCTTAGGAGTTTAATTTTTTAAATAATATTGCGTTGACTTATTTTCTGTTTGATATTAATTTTCAGTCGTTTGATTATTTCACTCAAAATGATAGAAATATGTGTAATTTTTCGAATTATATAATAACCAAGAAATAAAAGATAACTCAATTGTAATTGATTGATATCACACGAAGATATCACATAAAGCAATTAATTTGCCTAATCGTTTTATTGTTTTTATCATAATAATAAAAATGTAATTTTTAAAATTACATAACCAAGAAGCAGCAATTAAACATACATGAAATAACAAAATAAATAGTTTAATTAATTATTTAATTAATTAATTATTTACTAATTTTAATTTTGTTTATTATTTTATGATTAATTTATTACCTTGATGTTTAACTTAATGATGAACTTAGTTAATCTTAATAGTGTTGTTTTAGCATTGCCATGGAAAAAGTATTGTAAAAGGTAGCATTGAAGAATACCGACGAGCTTAAGTCATCCATTTTAGTAATACAGTGGGTATCTTGAGCTAATATATGAGCAATACTATATATATATAGTATTTCCTATTTCCTTCAAATATTAAAGATTGAATTTATATTATAGTTTTAAATATTGTAATTATATTAGAGATTGGAATTATAGTATGCGATTTTAAAAAATTGGAATTATTGCACACGGTTTTAAAGATTGGAAATATATTATACGATATCTAAGCTTAAAATTATTTCATACGGTTTTAATTGATTCATATTTAAAGGTATAAAACATTGGAATTATATAAAAGTTTAAAAACTTTAATTATTTTATCCGAAAATTAAAGATTGCTATTTTATTATACAGACAATAGCAAATAATAGCATTTTTAATATTTTTGATTTGCGAAACTCTTGATTTACAGTAATACTAGTCATAGATATATGATATGTAAATATGATATGTCCAAGACAAGGAGCATCTAGTATATTTCATTGTCAATTATCTACTTTTAAACCAAAGTTATTATTTTTCTGTTGATATTTTAATATTTTTAAATTTATACCTTACGAGTGCTTTACAGATTTGTAAATTCAAATTCGTACAATGATTTGAAATAAGATATTAAAGTATATATTTCTCATAATATAGATTACTCAAAATACTAATGAGTATTTTCATAAACTTATTTAATATTATTGAATGTCATATTATTGAAATAATTATTTTTTTTATTTTTACATTTTATTTCATAACTTTTAATAGTTGATTTATATTTTTTAATCAAAGCTGACATTAGATCGCCCCGCCAACAGACGTTCTTGTACCGAGAGCAGTTTTGTTGTATTTAAAGTTTGTTAGCGGTAGACGATTTTCACTAATGGAAACACAACCCACTTTAAAAGTGTGCTGAATATAATGTGCTTTAAATATAATGAGTTGAAATCACTTGATTTTAAAAAGTGAAATCATTTAGAGACGATAGTTACCTTCTAAATTTTTGCTAACTTTGATTTTTTTAATAAAAAAATTTGTACTAAAAATAAATTATTTTTATTATTTTATAATATTATTAAAATAATATTATTTTCATAATATTATTTTAATATTATGTTGTAATACAAAAAAATACATTTTTTATCAGTATCTTTCATTCTTTTTTGATTCCAACCTAGCATTTTAATTAGTTATGCATTAAATAGCTTTTTTAATTTTGTTATAAAAATTATTTGCTAATGAAGTACATCTCCACCTCCCATTCATAGCATCTTATTACTAATTTAGACTTTGAAAATATGTATTAAATAGGAAGACATGAACGGCTGACATTGTAAATCGTTTGATTAAATAATTGATGCGTTTGATACGCATTGATTTACATTGATTTTCATTAATGAGATTCTCCTCCGCACTCCTAGTTGCATCATAATTAATGTTAATACATCTATAAATATATCAAAGTCAATTGTGCAAATGATTGATTCAGATTTCAGTGGTTTGCAATTTTTAAAAATGTGCTCCGCAACAGTAATAAAAAGGTATTCTGTAAAGAATTCATTAAGTAAGCAACGAGAGCAAAATTAAATTTACTATCGAAGTTAATTATGATGATCTAGATATGATAATTATAAGAGAATGTGCCCATGCTCATAGAAAAATGC
Source organism: Pomphorhynchus laevis (assembly GCA_012934845.2). NCBI lineage: Eukaryota > Metazoa > Acanthocephala > Palaeacanthocephala > Echinorhynchida > Pomphorhynchidae > Pomphorhynchus > Pomphorhynchus laevis. The sequence goes on along the minus strand of WNNJ02001359.1, from coordinate 23,032 downwards.
CCCTTTCCTTTGTCGTTATATATATTCTTAGTGCGAAAAATCGCTTGAAACTGTGGTCCAGGATCCAAAGCTGGCTACGATTGATTTCTAATCCATATTTGCTGATAAATAAATGGACTTCGATCATAAGCTCCATCAGTCTAATGTATCACTCCGAGACGTTCCTAACCACCCAGCAGTCATCGTCAGTCGGATGAAGTGGTTAGGGTGCGTTTCGACTGCTTTTGTGATAACTGTAAAGACACCAGCAATTCCTCACGATGCTATACGAAACTCAGGTGCAGAAAGCGTTTTTACTGGCTTGTTGCGTGTGTGGACCTTCTAGTTATTCTTTATATGCACAAATGCGTATCCGTTGGTTACGAGGGCACTGAATTAGACTGATAGAGCTAATGACCGAAGTCCAGTTTTTTAGCAGTTCATATGGATTTTAAATCAATAGTAGCTTGTTTAGGCTCCTGGACCACAGTTTCAAGCGATTTTTCGCACTACCTATTTATAAGAAACGTATTCTTTTCGAAATCCTGTGAGAAATTCAGTGCCCTCGTAACCAACGGATACGCATTTGTGCATATAAAGAATAACTAGAAGGTCCACACACGCAACAAGCCAGTAAAAACGCTTTCTGCACCTGAGTTTCGTATAGCATCGTGAGGAATTGCTAAATCACCGAAATGAAATTTATTCAATAAATTAGCAGTAAAAAAGCAAACAGTTGCTAAATCACCGAAATGAAATTTATTCAATAAATTAGCAGTAAAAAAGCAAACAGTTGTTTAATTATTGTTATAGCGTTTGAGAACACGGACAGGAAACATGCACTCAAATATAGGAAAATAATAAAATTATTGTTATAGCGTTTGAGTTCAGATAAAAATAAATAAAACAAATACGTCTGTATCGATGAGCAAAAAATACGAAAATTTCATAGTCTCAACGCGACAGTGACTATCAGGTCGTGTGAACGTGACTGCTGGCTTTTCATTGCTGTTGTTATATTTCCACAATTTTAACAAAGTTATCGACAACATGTTTCAACAGTTCGCCTGATTTTTTAACGCATTCGATTACTGCCTGTTCACTCGTGTGCGTGGTCAATTGATAATTATCAGGAGCCATATCTGCTATTATGCCAATACCAACAATTCTCATTCCGCAGTGCTTAGCCACTGTATTCTCATGAGTCATACTCATACCTAAATACAATCAACGATTAAAAATCTAATCTAATTTAATCAATTAATTATATTTAAGATTTCAAGATATTGAATATTAATATAAATAATATTAATATTATAATATTTATATTTATAGTAATAATATTATTAAGAATGGATGCTTTCTATTACAGTATTCATTATTGTCGATTAATTTCGGCATACCTGCAATCATGGAATGATAAAAGAAAATTCCTTCTTCGACAAAATTACTGATTTGTAATTTTGTTATAGGTCGTCAATAACAACGACCTTGTGCCAAAATGTACTTTTGTAGCAAGTCGCTTATACTAAAAAACATCCATGCAATTAAGAAAATGTTTAAAGAACAATTGAACATTTATAGAAATATTTAAATTCGAATGAGTCATATCAGCGTAAACTGTGTAATTACATGTAATGACATCATAATTTAAAATCGAATTTTCTTGTGAATCAGTTTAAATGCTCTCAGTTGAAGGCCTCAGTGTGAGAATACGTCGTGTTATGCTGATCAATTTAATTCAATATAAAATTCAGCATTTTTATTTCCTACCTTTAAGACAAATTATCATTACTTTTACATTTTTAACACATTTTACTCGATTATATATCCCAATTAAGGTGCGATAGACAACAACAATCTAAATACACTCCGAACACATAACGTCGTACTCGAATAGCTTATGTTCGACAAAATAAATAAAATGTTTATACAATATTCTTTCATAAATTGGTCAAACATCACAGATTAGAGAGTAAAAATTATTTGAAATTTACCGCTTTCTTAGCTTAACTTAGCCTTTGCAATATAAAATTGCAAAGGCTAAGTAAAGCCATAAATCATTTATTTCAAAATATTTATATTTATTTAGTTCGTGACTAATGTAAGTTTTAAATGACGTGTTTCTGACGTTTTGATTTTATAGCTTTGACCAAAAATGAGTAGAGACTTACCAACTGCATCGGCACCGAAATTACGAAGCATAATCACTTCTGCTACAGTCTCAAAAGCAGGGCCACCAATGTTTATGTATACACCTTTGCGGAATTTATCTGTTGCTTTAATGTCCTCAAAAACCTTACATACTATGTCTTGCAGCTGTCGGTCATACGTGCATACCATCGGCAAAAACCGCTCACCAAATCTAAAAACTAAGACAATTGCCATTCGACTTACTTGTTGCTTACCTTTTGTCATTTTTGCCAATAAGAGGACTATCCATATTTAGAGCAGGCAAGCTTATATGATCGATCAATAGCATTATATCGCCTTCGTGGTAATTTGGATTGAGAGCGCCACATGCAGCTGTATTGAAAAATATTTCTACTCCCAATTGTTTAAGAACACGGACAGGAAACGTGCACTCAAATATAGGAAAATAATAAAATTATTGTTTCAATTTGATTAAAAACGGCGTAAGTATTTAAATTCTGCAGGTAAACATGCATTTTACAATTTTTCATTGACTTGACGTTTTTAAACACTTACAGAAGCAGTTGAATATCCTTCATAGGCATGATATCTTCCTTGCATGCAAACAACCTCTTTTTCATGTATATTACCGAGAATCAACGCTCCTTTGTGTCCAGGTACTAAGAAGAAAAGAAGAATATTCAATCTAAAATTTTGCTTAGACTTAAAATTGTTCTATCAATATATGTGCAGACAAGGCGAGTAGGTTTTAAAAAGTTAAAATAGTTATAGTTATGATGCATTTTTTTCAGAGAAATACGTTTTAAAGTACGAAAAAATTACATCACGTATAAAAATCTTAACAATAGCAAATAGTGGATAGATCAAAAGCAAGTGTGCTCGTAACTTAAACAAAAACGTGATATTTTTGAAGACTTTTAATGTATTCTAATTTAATGTATTGGCTTGCTCTTCGAAAAAATAAAGCAAAATAACTTTATTAAATAGAGAGAGCGATATTAACAAGTCAACTTTAAAATCAGATTGTACAACTAAATCCATTTATACAAAATATTTATTAAAATTCATTTTTTTAAATTTATATTCAATGTTTTATTCCTGAAAATTTTTCCCTTATATAAATTCATATAAAAAGATTAAATAATTTAATATAATTCAATAAATCAAAAAAATTATTGATTTATAATAATATTAATGTATAAATATATAAATATTATTAATATTGTAATATATATTTATATTTTAAAATCGATATGAAGAAATATTTTATTCTTGAAAATTTATGACTTTAATTCCTATTGGTCAGTCATTAGTGTCGGACTAAGAAGCCTTGCATATTAATATTTATATTCTAATATCAATATTTATAAAAATTATTCATGCAAATTTCTGAATTTAGCTTGATTATATTGCCAAGTACGACAACTTCAAAGTGTTACAGCGAAATTCAATTGATAAAAGATGCATTATTGCAACATTATTGTTAACGTTGTCGAACTAATATTTTCAAAAACAAGAGTTAACACTAGTACATCGTGTAAACCTTTTTCTCGAAATAACAATATGAACTATAACAATTTATAATTATAAATTATAACAATATAATTTAACTCTTTGAATTACTCGAAATACCAATATGCCTTCTGCGAGTATACACTGAAGACATAATGACGCCATAGTTAACATAAACAATGACGTCATTATTTATTACGTCATAAATAATTACTTTATACGTTAGATTTCATTTAATCAATGTTTGCGAATAAAAGTTACTCGTCTTTCACTACCTCCTGTTGGGATCGGAAAGTTCGGTATGTCGCTGAAAGATATCACAGTTTGATTTTGAATTAGATCAGCGATTACTCCACATCCACTTCCACATATAATAGCAATTTTTGGCGAATTATTACGAATTGATTTAATATAGTTGGCAGATTCTTCCGCCTTTTCAAATGTAAGAGATCTAAAAATAAAAAGAGTTTAGTAGCTAAAGCTATGAGCCTACTTACTCGTTAATTATAGCACAGCCTTGTTTACCATTTTCATGTACATTTGCCATCTACAACAGTTTTTTAAAAATCATCAGTTTTTCGCCGCCATCTTTGTAAAGCACATGTTATTTTTTATTTAGCCTGTTCTTATATATCAAGTTTAAATCATTTCCCTTTCGAGTACTGAGATCGCGGTAACGAAACAATTTCGAAATTATTATAGTTATAATTAAATGATATTAATAATTAATTCAAATTATTCAAACTATAAATAAGCATTAAAAGTTTAGAACGTTTAATTATTAAAATAATAAATTATTAAATTATTAAATAATAATATTAAATAATATTGATTTTTAAACGTTTTTTAAACGTTTTTGCTCAACTTTTGACTGTTACGACTGATGTTCAGTTTCGAAGCCGGATGACTAATAGGTAAATAAGAATTAGCCTGAAAGTACGGACTAGACAAATAAACAATAAGACTGATTTGTATTCGTTTGTTTGTAAATATCTCAGAGACGATGTGAACAAATTATATGAAAACTAAAGCCTATGAAATAATGCAGTTTCTTAAAATCAGTTTAAAAAGTAAGACCAAGTGATTAAACAAACGCGTTTTTTGAAGAAATAGCAAAGTCATTTATGTAACATCATAATCCTGTTCTTTACTTGGCAACGTTCTTCTTTGAAATCTAAAGAAAGCAAAATGAAATCAATTATATTAAATCGTCAATTTAATAATTTCAATGATCACAAATAAACTTAGAAAGTGATTAATAAACTCAATATGTAACATATTAAGTTCAATATACATTTTTAATCATTGACGATAAAAGATACTATCTTACAGTGAAATTCGAATAGAATAAAATCATTATAAATTATATAGATTATTATAGATTAAGATCATTATTATTGTTAAGTTAAATTATTTAATTATTTAATTTTAAAAATTATAAAGGATTATAATTATTATAATTTAATTATTATATATCTTTTATCTTCTTTTTAAAAGAAGTGAAATATTTATATTCTTACAGGGAAATTCAAACAAATCACTTTTGAAGTGATTGAACTGCTTGTTAGATGTACTTCGGTTACATATGCTTAAGTATACTTTTCTATAGTAGTACAATTCCTACAAAAAAGGCAAGTGTTTTCGTCCTTTAAGCTAAGAGTATCTAGCAAAGTGCGCAGTAACCGGTCATCAAGGTATATGTCAATATATTATACATCAATATATTAAGACATCAATACATCAATATATAAAGGTGCATACATTAAGGTGTATGCATATCTATTATGACCTTGTGTTACTATCACGTATAAATATTTTTAAACGATAAAAAACATAGACCTTAAAATATTTTCATATTTTTATATTTAACCGCAGTATATTTTTGAATGTACAGTATTATAAGAATGTATATAGATTTGTTATAATGACAGTCGTATATATCGATGGGTAGGTGTAGGCTTGATGTTAATTGTGCTTACTCGATGGCTATTTATCTAATTAACGATGATATCGGAGTTAAATGTTACAGGAAAATATCATCTGGTTTTGAGCCATCACGTGCAATATATTTTTATACAAAGAACTATTTAAATGTGTCATTTTCATGAATGTTAATAGATCTGTGCTCAATTTACATTGACAGAACCAAAGGTCATTCTCTCTTTATAGAATCAACAGAGAATTCATGTAGATCTGGTGGATACGTACATTCATACTCGACCAAAGACATGCATCATATAATCTGTGGAAATCAAAGATATTTTCGAGTTTCTTAGCATTTACATATGCAAGAATTTGGAACAAAGAGATTATAAAGCCCAAATGCAAATAAAAACATATTTCTTTGACCATCACATATATGTCCTCAAAACCACAACTTGCAATATGCCTTATAAAATCGAGAACTTAAGCGAAAAGATTCGGATCATTGTTGTCAAGAGAGGATGGATCAAGCATGTTTATGCAGATACAGGTATGTTTGACTTATTCATTGAAACTCTGGATACACTCCTACATTGTCATATAGCATATGTTTGCATCAAAGTAAATATGCAAGGATCGTAAGATAAGACGAAAGCACTATTGTACCATCACATATACAATAAAGTAGTTTGATTGAGCATTTAATTTTACAAGGCATTTATAGTTGTGCATTAGCGAAATAACTAGCAAAAGCAAGAAGCTTACGTACAGAATCAATATATTTCTGTTTTGTTTCTTCATATTTGATTTCTCGTTGACGTTTCTTCGAGTATCGTAGGTTTTTCATAAACTTTTGGTCCACCTAAAATACAGTATAAATCAAATTACATCGTCCACAGATTTTACATACAAAAGTCGACAGAAAATGATAATCGAAAATTAAAATCCACAGACAATCTTACCGATTATGAGTTTTACATTTTTAATTACAAATACATTTATCGAAATTAATCAATTTACATTAAAGGTATTAATGTATAAATAACTATATGGGATATGGCCGAAAATGCAATTAATATACGATATTAATTAAAAGCTATAGAAACAAATATTTGATAATATGCGACTCAATATCTTTGATGAGACAGACAATAGACGGCATAATCAGAAAATATACTTTATATATTTTTGCTTAATAAAAATATGCATGATTTACTACCTCCATTCATCGCTCAAGCTCTTACTCCTAGTATAATATCTGAAAATTAATTAATAGAAACATTTTGACTACAAGATCACTGATTAAAATAAAATCTCATATCCTGCGTCGTTATTCAAATATTACATTTTAATAAACAAAGAGGAATATGCGTTTACTAATTAGTATATCAAGGTAGCTATTTTTAGTGCATCAAAACATTTTAAAACTTTAACTTCCCAGGTAATTCCCTAAAAATCTCTTTCATTTTCACAAATCGAGATATTAAACTTTTATTTTAAAGCATAAAATATAATGGAAGAATTCGACAGCTCCATAAGGCTACGAAGGCAAGTTGGACATTAATTCCCTGAAAACAAAAAAAAAACTAATTTGATTAGGTTATACCGAACCTGCTCTGCTCTACCGTTTGACGACGGCAGATCTTATTAGCATTTATTTACTTCCCGTTATCTAGATCTTCCGTTAAACTCAAAAATGCAAAATTTCGCTATAAAGTTCTCATCGGATACATTAGAACAAAAGTAGTTATAATATAGTTCGAGATCAATGAAACTTGTAAAACAACAATAAAAGTTGTAAAAATTATATTAGATCATTTTGCAACAGGCAAAATAACCTTCAAGTTGAATAGTATACATACTTAAAAAATTATGGTTCACAGAATTCATACATATGGATCGATAAAGTCTACATAAATAGTTAAAAAAGCTTCTGACCGTACATTTAATAAATCGAGTTTAACGGCATTTGCAACTTTATAAAAACTTTATATTCAATGGCATTTGCAACTTTACAAAAATTTGACAAATTAGCTAATTAAAAATATCATCATGAGATTTCATCTGTGATTTCGTTATAGTGTTCAAAGACAGCAAATAGAACCTGACACTTTATTTTTTGACTATAAAATGATGTTACTTACCCCACGAAGAGGAATCTTCCTATGTCGCTTTGCCTTCTTGATTCCGTTTCGATGATCCTTAAAGCCTATTAGAAAAAGCGTGTATACGAGCAAAATGATAAGCAAAAATATTCATACTCTGGTTGTGATTTGTGTGGTTCTTTGATTTTGCCATTTAGATCTGAAAGTTCTACAAAAATCACATTTTCAAAAGTCATTGTAAATTGATTTACATCATGCATTAAATTTCAAGTGCAAGTTCCTTAAAAAGTCTAATTTCCACTGTGTCAGACAATGCTTCATATTTAAAAGCGAGTTCACCTCTAGAAAATAACGTAAGCACTTTATTTACTTAGCCGGCATCTAACTACAATCTTACATTAATAATTATCAACATCTGAACCATTGTTCAATGGCAATCAGTAATCGTCAGTTAAGTTTGATCAATTATGGATAAAAAGACTTTAATAATATATTACATCATAATTATATTAGAAAATATACTTTAATTTTTTTTATTTAATTAATATTTTATAATTTTGTAATATTATTAATTATAATAATATATTATTATATTGTCATAATATTATTATATTATGATCATATTATAATCACCAGTTAAGTTTGATCAACTATAGATCAAGATACTTTTGTAATAGTATATATTTTTATAATATTATTATAAAATATACTATTTTATTTATCATGCCAAAATATATTTTTTGTAAATTAAAATGTCATTTTTAATATAAATATTAATAAAAGTTGATGTTAATTAAATGTTCATATATGATAGGAGAGTATTATTCATAGAAATTTTTCAAAGTAAAATTACCCGGGAAACAAAGTCCACAGTTCAATAATAAGATTCAGTATTTCTTTCTGAATATAAAATAAAAGAAAATTTCTAAAATATAAAAGAAACTATCTTTCTTTTAAATTTAGTGAATTTTGATGAGTATAATGAAAGAAATTTGTAAATTGTCTACATGACTGCATTTAAATACATTTTTAAACAGATAACAGTGTCGTAATTTAAAAAAGTGTTAAACTTATTTCCTATTGTCGTAAAGTGTTCAAACTAACTTTTGGAAATAACCGTAAAATAACTAAAAAATTTATTAACAACTTCTCCCAACCCTCTCTAAACTCCTTAAGCGTCTCGTTCTTAAGCAAGTTAAAACACATCTCTTTTCCTCTAACTTATTTCCTCCCTTCCAAGCCGCTTTTCGCTATAATTACTCTACCGAAATTGCATGTCTTAAAGTTTATAACGACTTACTCATATCGCGCGATCATAAATTATGTAGTGTCATAGTTTCTCTTGATATATCGTCTGCTTTTGACATCGTCGATCACTCGATTCTTCTCCATCGCCTTCGTCATGATTATGGCTTCTCTTTACCCACTGTATCATGGTTTTCTTCATATCTATCAAACCGTACATTTCGCGTCTATTCTAACTCTTCTCTTTCCCAACCTTCGTCCATTCCGTCCGGTGTTACACAAGGTTCCGTATTAGGCACTATGCTTTTCTCTCTTCTTCTCAGTGATTTGTCTTCGATTTCTCATACATTTAATTTCCATGTTATGCAATATGCTGATGACATTCTCATCTATGCTCATGCACCTGTTTATCGTATTCACGATCTTAGTGTTTCTGCTTCCGACTGTCTTGTCTCAATTTCCAATCATCTTTCTTCCCTTCGACCTTTCTCTGAATCCTGATAAATCCAAAATTATGTGGATCATACCTCGACGCCTAGGTTTCGAACCTCCCTCCGTATCATTAAATTCTACAATTATTCCTATCGTTGATAATCTCGTTTTCCTAGGCTTCCATTTTGACAACCGACTTTCACTTAAACCTTTCGTTAGAGATAAAGTACGCTCATCTACCTTGATACTCCGCAACCTCCGTCAAGTTCGTAGATTGATCGATTTACCTTATTGTATGTCTCTCATATCTTCTCTCCTTTTTTCTAGACTCGATTATTGTCTTAATCTATTTTCCAACTCACCTAAATCCACTCTTCTTCCCCTACAACGCATCGTCAACGCAGCCGTCCGAATTCTTTTCCGTCTTTGTCGTTTTAATCATACATCCTACCATCTTGCATCTCTCAATTTGCCTACAATTTATTGTCGTGTTCAAATTCGTCTTCTTATCGTTGCTTTTCGCCTTGTAACTTTTCATATCCCTTAATTTCTCAACCTTCCTTTTCTTGATAATTCTCGTCCTGCTTACTGTTCCTTGCGTTCCTGTAATTCCCTTCTTTTACATGCCCAAACTACTCTACCTCCTTTGGACTCCGCTCCTTCCTGGTGGCTGCTCCTCTATCGTGGAACCATCTGCCCATTCATATACGCCAATTAACTTCCCCGCAGTGCTTCAAACGACAAATCCGATCCCATTTAAACAATTTATCTGCTTGACTTTTTCATTTTTGTTTGTGGACTTGTAAGCGTACAGCTTGTACGCATTCGCCACATTAAATAAATTTGTATTAATATAAGAAAAATCCCGTCTTTATTAAAAAGATAATGCGCCATGAGTTGGCCACATCCGTTCTAAAACGTTGTGAATTTATTATTGACCTGGGTAAGTCTACATTATTATCAAGCTTTAATCTTGATCATTTAAAATGGTTAAAGGTAAAAATATCGAAATTATTTAAGCTATATATTTATGATCTCGATTATTTTATTAGGATTAACATGAATTATAGAACTACTTAAATTCCACTATAGGGTACATAACGATTTTGGAAATATCGAATTTAAGAAATCGTGGTTTCCTCATATTTCTACACTGACTATTAAAGTGATTAAAAATTCAAGTGATTAAAAGTTACGGTACTGTGCCAGGTCTAAATAAGTAATATCAACCAAGAATTGGTTTTCTATATCAATACCTACTAGAAAGGTGTTAAAAACGAAAAGGTTTATTTTACGTGGCAAATGCGTGCCAGCGCGCGCTTACATGACCACTACAAAACAAAAATGTAAATCATGTGTCGAGGAGGTGTGAACGGAGGAGGTGTTTGAATGTGATACAGTCCTTTTCAGTTTTATAGACAACTTTTCTCAGTTTTATAGGCAACTTTTTTCAGTTTTATAGACAACTTTTTTCAGTTTTATAGGCAACTTTTTTTAGATTTATAGGCAACTTTTTTCAGTTTTATGGGCAACTTTTTCAGTTTTATAGATAACTTTTTTCAGTTTTATAGGCAACATTTTTAGATTTTTTAAATAAAATATAATTAATTTAGATGTATAGCAAAGAATTTTATTATTTAAATAAAATCGACTCGTGCGATTGCCTTTACAACCCAATCTCGCATATGGGTGAAATATCCTTCTAGTCTGAATTCTTCATCTCTGAATACTCCATGAATAGTTTCAATCAATTCATCTCTATTGGAGGATGAATTTATGCTTTTCACCTTTGATTTGAAACATGAGAAGAACTCCTCTATAGGGTTCAAGTGAGGGGAGTAGGGTGATAGAAACTCAAGAATGTAATTCCTTTGAGCCAAGCTTTCCTTTACCTCGGCAGTCCTATGGATAGAGGCGTTGTCCATGACTATAAATTTCCTTTCATGTGAGGCCAAGGTTGGTAGTTCCGTCTCTATAAATTCTTTCAGATAGGACGATTTGAAGCTTCCTGTTTTCACCTTATAAGCACAAACACTTTGTTTTGTGATGGCACATAGAACTGAAATATTGGTCCCTTTTGAATTGGGCACGTTTATGTAGCACTTCGTATTCCTGGGAGTAGCCAAAACTTTGGTAAGTATGGAGATTTATACCCGTTTCGTCCAAAAATATCAGGTTATCATCACTAATACTTGACATTTCAATGCCGTACTCTGCTCTTTTCTGCTTGTTTTCATTGCTGTTCCTATTTATAGGTACTAATGTTAGCGTTTTCCTTGCGTAGTTCATTGCTTTTATTATTCTCGAGACAGTGGGAAGTGAATAGGAACCTTCTGGATTATAAGTTAGCAACTTCTCACTCAGAACCTTAAGAGAAGTGCTTGGATTCAAAGCTAGCTCTGATGCTAAGATATTCTTTTCAAACGAAAAATATTTTTTTAGTTGACCTCTTATCTTCAGCATAAACAAATATGGCTGAATTTTGAAGTTTTCCCTCTAAATATTTCTCATAAAGTCTTCTAACTGTGGTTTTGGAGACGTTTAATATAGAAGGCATCTCTTGTATACTATGTTCAGCTTTTAACAGGCCCAAAAAACAATCAACTGTGTTTCCAGTGATTGAAACCCTCTTTTTAAGAGCTTGGACGTTCTCTTCCTCGTTAATGGTCAGGTTTTTCTCATTTACTGCACCTGACTCATCACTACCTTCATCGAAGGATATATCCATTGAGGGTAAAAAATTTTGAAAAATAATCTAAAAAAAGTTGTCCATAAAACTGAAAAAAGTTGTCTATAAAACTGAAAAAAGTTGCCTATAAAACTGATAAAAGTTGCCTATAAAACTGAAACAAATTGCCTATAAAACTGAAAAAAGTTGCCTATAAAACTGAAAAACGTTTTCTATAAAACTGAAAAAAGTTGCCTATAAAACTTAAAAAAGTTGTTTATAAAACTGAAAAGGACTGTAAATGAGGGAGCGCGGCGGACATCGAGTGAGAGCTGATTCCAGACGAGTGAGGCGGCGACGAGGAAGGATCGGAGACCGCAATTGTTAGAGTAATTGGGACCGTAAAGTAAGAGGGAATTACGGGAACGCAGTGATAGAGAGGTGGGACAAGTGTCGTCTAAGAAAAGGTTGATGAACGATGGGCAGCTGACAGCGATGAGACGAAAACTTACGAGAAGGCGGAGTTGTATGAGGATGTGGATGGTGAGCCAGGAGAGTTAAGCAATATATGTGCATGTGTGGTCAAAGCGACGGAAACATAGGATATAATAATAGATGTATTTATTACAGACTCGCTATATAAATTAGGTGAAAAAATAAAAGTGAACTAATAGCGTTCCAGAGATTATCGTCATTTAGGAATCGCACCGTTGACGGAAATAAGGAGTTGTAGTAGAAGATATATCGAATCTAGAACGCGTAACGAATTTTTGTGGTTGATGAGAAAATCGTATGATTGAATTAAATGGAACATCACGTGAAATTTTACGTCCAATAAACATAATCATCTCTACAGACTTGCTGCTGTGCAGAAATAATTTACATTTTTATGAACCACTTGTTTACCCAATCTCAAAACTATAACATTTCTTGCCCAATTCTCCTGGCTTACCATCCTCATCCGCATCAAACTCCGCCTTCTTCTCGTGACTTTGAGTATCATTGTTGTCGGCTACCCATCGTTCATCAACCTCCATCTCTAAGACGGAACTCGCCCCACCTCTATCGTTGCGCTCCCGTCATTCTCTCTTGGCCCACGTTCTCAATTACTCCAACAACTACGGTCTTCGATCATTCCTCGTTACTGCCATTCGCCCGGAATCGGCTAAATACTGACGTCCGCCGCGCTCCCTCCTTTATCACATTCAAATACATCCTCCGTTTCCACCTTCTCGACACATGATTTAGATTTTAGTTTGATTTTTTTAACTTCGTGGTCATGTAAGCGTTCGCCAGCACGCATTTGCCACGTAAAAATCAATCTATTTTGAAATGTGGATATCTAAATTTAATGATCTTCTTTAGGATCTTACTAGATTTGTTTCTATTAGGAGACAGACTGAATTTATTAAAAAGCTGAGGGTACAGAACATATAGCTAAATCGTATATTAAATAATAATCTAATTATTTTTACACAAACCTGGGAGATATACAAAAAATAATTATCGATTTAGTGACTAAGGGTGTATCAACCGAAGGCCGAACGAGGTAAGACTTAAAAGGTGGAAATACTTGAGGATTCAATAACTGTGGTATTGAAAAGTTCGTAATTCCCATGCAATTAGAGGATATATTATCAAATAGAGAATATAGCGATCACTCACAATCATAGCTGAAAACATCGGGTTTTAGGTACTAAATCAATATCTTATCTGATTTAAATATGTATTTATATATAGTACTATAAATTAAAAAAATTGAAATATTGAAGTGATTAATATAAACCAACTAATAAATATACTATTGACCTCAAATACAACATCAATAACCAAGAGTTGCTGTTATGAGGCTTCGGTCACGGTTTCCGTCGCGTGACATAGCAGTAAGCAATAGCAGAACAATCCAGAGGTCAGATAGGTATTTAATATAGGAGGAATACGTAATAATACACAAATCGAAATACCTTCGTTTGCACGATAAATTAAGTTGATCAAGTTAACGGATACCATATACGTGTGCAGCTATATTCTGACGTTGTTATATAAAATAAGAAAGAATTCTAATAAAATATGTTCGTGTTAGAACATTTTTTTTACTCACAACCCATACTGCTACGTAGATCGCATTTAATCAGTGGTTGCGTATTGAGTAACATACCCTATTCTTAATGCTTTATACTTGTCCCATGAATGTGTAGATGAGCATGCATGTAACTAGGGGATATGTTCCTATGAAAGTCAGAGACGCGAAAATGTAGCTCAAATCTATATATAACTTATAGACTCTATACGACGAATATTACTGATTTTACGACGAGTTTCATAAAGACTTTATGGTCTTAAAATTTGGCGATAAGAAGAACGCTTGAGGCGGCTAAATATACTCTCATCATGAAAAATTAATGAATAAATAACGAAAATAAATAAATTATTATCAGTAAGAGCTAGAAACGACATGGTGTTAGTACGGAAACCGAGTCATCATACGGATGATCCTTTGAAATGTATATTCAAAATACGTACATACAAAATATTACGTGGTCATGATTTCATGCTGCGACACCGTTAATGGCGTAAAAACCGAAGTGGAATTTGGCTGTACGAGTTGTTTATGTGTGGAATAAGTCGTCGTAATAACAAATTATTATTGAGTACAGGACAAAGCCGCAAATGGCTGTTCAGTCTGTTCACTTTTGTATAAAAAAAATAAAAAATGAAGTGTGTAATGTAATCAGCCAGCTGGGTTGAGTTGAACACTTATTGATGGTTCGAGCTGTTATGAATCCACTTTCTCACTCGAAGCTTGAAATGTGAATATCTGGATGCACAAGTAATTTCCTTAGGTAGGTCATTTCAAATGTTGATTACACGATGGGAGTGTCTCATTATTCGAGGATTTTTACAAAGGGTAAATTTATAGAGGGTTAGGCGATGTCCTAACATTTGTGGAATATCTTTCAAATGATTTGACAACTGCCCTCATTGTCGAAAGATCAATAAACAGTAGTCTTTGTCTCATTGAACATAAACCTAACAAGGATAACCGGCCCTCATACGAATACGAATTATGAAAGCAAATTCGAAACCCGCGACGAAGCACTGATTCAAGGCCGGTAATTTCTTTTTTAGTACAAGGAAAAACAGCTTAAATGCAATACTCAAGATGTGGACGAACCAAAGAACAATAAATGAGTTTGAAGACAAGGATTCATTTTCGAGAAGCAATTTTCCATGCAATACAAGGCTCGAACTGCTTTATTTTTGAATACAACAGCAGCAAAAGAGCGTAGAGCTCGTACAGGCCGGGTACATGGTAAAAAACAAATATCAATGAAAATCCGATTGTTCTAAGTTTGTACATTCTTCAGACTTCTCTTGAAGGACAAAAGACTGGAGGCCGAAACCACTTGACTTAGTAGCTTATTCCAGCTTTCCACGTTCGGTTGACAATTGTGTTAAATCTTTTTCGTGGACGAATGTGGGTCTTTAACGTGAGGTGATGTCCCCTCAATCTGTTTGAATTCTGAAGTTCGAACAGTTTACGACAAATATGTTCCCTCTGCCCTTTTTGAACATTAAGCGTTGCCCATACAAACATTAAATCAGATGACTTTAAAGATTTCTTCACTGTGGTCACACCAAGTGCGTGGAGCCGAAAAATGAATGAGAGCTTGCGTTGGCTGGGTACAAGATTTGTAGCCTTGCGTAATATGGATTCGTACAGGTTCATCTCTGTCGTAGTTTGAGGGTGGCAGGCAGGTGAAGCGTATCTCATTAAAGATAAGACATAAGCATTGTAAATTAACTTAAAACTGGATGCGTCAAGCTGGTCAATGGTCCTTCTAATAAGTCCTAAAATTCGACGGCATTTAGCAACTGTGTGACTTGTATGTGGGATGGTCGATAAGCTTCTATTTACGATCACTCCAAGGTCTTGAAATTGGGGAACTGTTTTAATTTCTCTTCCGTCAATGGTATATGACGAATTTATGTGTAGATGTCCGATGCGCATATGTTTTGACTTATCGGGGTTTAATACCAGTCTCCGTTGATTACACCATATCTTAATATTATTAATGTCTCTCGGGAGTATCATTGGATCTCGGCTATCGATTATTAGTCGCCAAATTTTCAAGTCGTCGGCATATAAACCACATGGACTCGAAATAGCTGTAGTAAGCTCGTTGATGTAAATAATGAAGAACAATAGACTGAGTACCGATCCCTGAGGAACACCGCGTCCAGGAGTTCTTGTCTTTGACATATGTTTATTGGCCAATACAGTAATCTTCCGATTTCTAATGAAGAAGTTAATCCAATTTAGGAGGGTTCCTCTGATGCCGTACTGTTCCAGCGTAATAAGGAGGACATCATAGTATATCCGATCAAATGCTTTGCTGAGGTCGAAAAACAAAACATCAACATTAACTCCAGCCTCGGCATATCTGGTCCAATCACTTCTCTCAAGTACGAGGTTTGTGACAGTAGATCTTCTTGGGCGGAAACCATGTTGTTTGTTGCAGTGTACTTGGTTCTATTCTAGGTGTCCGATGATTCGTTTAAAAAGCAGTTTTTCTAGCACTTTACAATCAACGCAGGTAAGGCTTATTGACCGATAGCTGCTTGCTAGATTACGGTCGCCTTTTTTGTAGAGAGGTCGGATTATAGAACATTTCCCATCTGATGGAATACAGCCTGTTGACAAGGATAAATCGAATATGGTGTGTAAAGGTTCATATATTACTGGTGCAAGTTCCCGAAGACGAATTGGAGGAATATTGTCTGGTCCTGCCACAATTGATCGTGGTAGCTTTAGAAGTTCGTTAAGTACCTCAAATTTATCACGAATATTGAGCTGTGGAGACTCGGGAGCAATAATGACAGGTAGGACTCTCTAGCGTGAATTGATCCAGGAAAATATTGGCAATTGCTTTGTCATCAAATGTGAGCTCACATGTTTCCATAAATATAGAGTTGATCTCAGGGGTAGTTGATTTAAATTAGCTGATATGTTTGAACAATTTACTGGGATATCTTTTTGATGATCGATAAAGATTGGAAACGAAGCACCTGCGTTTCTGACGTTTGAGTGCCGTTACTTGATTTCGTAATTCCTTGTAATCAGTCCAAGAACAATTCCCTTTGAATTTTTTGTAAATTTTGTCTCTTGTCTTAATCATTTGTTTAATCTGCGAGTCAAACCAAATGGAAGTTTTGCGCTAACGTTTTAAAGAAGCGAAGTAATTTAGAGCATTAATTAAGGTAGATTTGAAATTTTCCCATCACTGATCTATGCCAATTACATATGGATTAGGCCACTGAATGTTTCGAATAGCTTGCGTCATACTTGCGAAATTCGCTTTGAAGGGATTCAATTCGGGTTTTGCCGAGGGGGCTGTTTTAAAGAGACTGACAGAAAGCGCCAGCCTAATGACACAATGATCACTGTGGCCAATAGGGGGCTTAGAGAGATTTCATCAATTGTGAATTCCCCTCTGATAAGCAGAGGTCTAAAATGGCAGATGATTGCTTCCTCCTTCTAGTGGGTTCGTGAATATGCTGGGTTAGATTGAGATCGTTGAACGTATCAAGGAGATTGGATGATTCAACATCACAACCATGTGTCGAAGTATATAGGTCCCAATTGACATGAGGCATATTAAAGTCTCCTAGGATAATGATCGGTGATAAGCTTGTTAGGTGATGTCGTAAAGAGATGCCAATCTTTTCAGTTGCGGAGCGAGGAGAGCGGTAAAATAAACCGATTTTTGGTTTCTGTCTCTCAGAAGAAGATACTGTTGTCCACAGATATTTGTTGTATGAATCATCTGATACAATGCTGTGCTCGATGATGTTTAACGGTTGCTTGACGTATAATATAACTCCACATCTTTTTGAGGCGGTTCGATCCGATCGTATAACAAAGTAGTCTGAGATTGAGATTTCATTATCAGATATATCGTTGTTAAGCCAGGTTTCGCTCAATGCTATGATGTTTGGGTTCATTGAATAAACGAGACAATATTTCGTCAAATTTGTTGTACATGCTTAAACAGTTAGAGTACTTGATGGAAATATTATTTTGAGAGTAACGGCAGTGGTGAGGTGTCGCTGTTGGTGTTGAAATGGGATTGATGTTTACGTGTTGGATGCACGAATCTGTGCGACGGAGAGTATCGATGGAACGGTTAGACGGATTCCGAGGCTGAATCGCGTATTTACCCTTCGCCGCACAACTTGAAAATTTTTCACAATTAGATTTTTTTTCACCGTTTTGAATTCTTTGTTGAAAAAAAAGATTTATTTTAACGTGGTAAATCTTTAACGTTGAAGCTCATTCCTTGCAGATTTCAATCTGTTTCTATCTTCAGTGCTGAGGTCAGGTAGAAGTCTTATACTGAAGCCCCTTAACTTAAAGGAATTCTTGATGATTTGCTTACTAGTCTCGGGGCTATCAATAACAACTTTCGAGAGCCTTGGTTTGGTACCATCTTGTTTCTTCCCAATGCGAAAGAGGTGTATTACCTGTCTATTTTGTTTGACTGATATTTGTGTTGGGAGAACAGTTGAAAGAACTTGCTTTACTGAATCAGCATCATGTTTAATTCGGATGAGACTGTTTGGACTCGGTGATTCGTTGAAATTTACAATGATGAAACATTTATCCCGATCGAATGTTCGGCGTTTTTGTCGTTTAGGCTCATATAGAATAGGTATATCGGGGCTATCAGTGTTGTTTACAGTGGAATTGGTATGATTTATCATTTGTTTGAGTGTTTCATCCATTTTATATAGACTATGGGTTGTTTGAGGACAAGACAACGTTGGGAGTGCTGTGTGATTTGGTGCTTCTGTGTTTGTTTGGGGCCTTGGATGTGTTTTCTGAGTGATATTGAATGTTTGTTTCTGTGTACCCTTGTAAGAAATGGTGGAATTCACTAGATTTGACGAATCCAGGAAATAAGATTTAAGGTTAGGTAAGGAAGTTTCAAGAGTTGTTGCCTTTACGATTCGAGATCTTGCATATCCTCGTGTCCAAACTTGAGTAGGGGTAGATTTTCCGGAATATTAAAGTATTAGATGTTGCCGTTATGTTGATCGGGGCGATTTCATTGTCTAGTGATGGTATTGTATCTTGCTCGAATACTTCACATGTATAAGGGATATCTAATCGTAATGGTTTATCATTGTCTTCGATTAGTGAGCGTAGGTCGTTAATAGTCTTATTTAAATCTGCAATTGCTAGAGCTGCACAGCAAAGTCAATACTGCGAGCAAAGTCAATATTCAAACGTGTTTTTAGTGTCTTGTGTATTATTACACTCAAATCCTTTTGTTTCGACACAATGTGTCCTCTCGTCTAACTTAATTATCCGTTACATTCGCCGTATCCGCTCCCTTATCGATTTCAGTTCCTGTATGTCTCACTTCATCGCTTCTCTTCCTAAAATCGATTACTGCATCAGTCTTTGCGCCAATTTTCCAAAATCTATCATCCTAACTCTACAACGCATCATCAACTCCGCCGTTCGAATCTCGTACGTCTCCATCGCTTTAACCACACATCCACATATCTTGCCAAAATCTCCTGGTCCACCATACACATCAACATCCAACTCCGCCTTCTCGTAACTTTTCATCTCATCGCTGTCTTCTCCATATCGTTCATCAACCTCCCTTTCTTAGATGATACTCACCCCACATCTCCATCGCTGCGTTCCCGTAATTCCCTTTTACTCCACGTTCCAATTACTCTAACAACTACGGTCTCCGAATTTTCCTCGTCACCGTCCCAATCGCCTGGAATCAGTTCCATCTCGACGTCAGCCGTACTCCCTCCTTTATTACATTCAAATGCCGCCTCCGTACCAACTTCCACACATTATTTAGATTTTTTTCTTGGTAATGTAAGCGTGCGCCGGCAAGAATTTGCCACGTAAAAATAAATCTTTTTTACATTGAATAATCAGAACGTATACGAAATTTAGCACCACGCAATTTGTTCGAAACAAACATCACGAATCTAGTTGGTTCATTAGTTCCAAATACCACCCTCAACAACCTCAGGAAATCCAACCGCTTACCTAAACGATATAGACCAAGCACCTTAATTTGTCCGAATAAATCGCGGCTCTCGCCCGCGCATATCTGAGTTAGTACGGAATGTACATGGTCTAAATCCGCATCCATTCTTCTCTGCGTGGTGTATGATGATAGAGCGTCAGGAAAATTCTGAAGGATTAGACATCGATTTTGCGAGGAGCTGCGCGTTTTACCTGTTTGATTTGCATTTATTGGTTTACCAGTCATAATGTGACTTGAATTAAAATTGTGAGGATTACGAATATGCGATGAACTTTGCTCTTCTCGATCATTGCAACTGTTTGCCATCAAATCTTTAGAGACATTGCGACCATCAGCATCAGCAAGTGCAACTAACTCACGACTTGTCGCCACTACTTAATTTCCAGATGTTTTTGCAGTTGATTGTGAGTCCAGTTCTATAAAACGCGTGCTATTTGAGAAACTGGCAGTATAACCACCAATCGATTCGGGTTGATCACGCAGTTTCTCGTTGTGAACTAAAAGAGTATCCAGAGAATATACAGGGTGTGCTTTGGTTTACGGAGATCGTAGAGCGGCAAGGGAGAAACCCATCACTGAATTCTTTGACACTTAGGAAGGTCAATTCTTGGCCTGCGGAGCTATTGCTAGAGATGCTCTTATGAACCTCTTTATTCACTGTATCGCACAAGCGGGAGTGCTTACTGCCTCTTGTCCAGATGCGAATCGACCGATTCGCATCTGGACAAGAGGCGAATCTACCCAACATAGCAGGAGGGGCCAAATACGTGTTAAGGACTATTTCCTCAGATGAAATTTAATTATATAGTATCTTATTCTAATACAAAGTATATTATTTATTATCCATCCATAAGCATTTTTTGCTAAAGAGTTTAAATTTATTCTTTATATTATTGTATCGATTTATATATTTTACTATTTTCTATTTTTTGATGGTATTTTATAGTAACCTAGTTTAAAATATGCAACTATTAAATTATTTAAATAATTTTGAAGAAAAAATATCGTTACAAATTGTTGAAATTCTTAAAATTTCATTATTTAATGTATTATATTTTATATTATATGGTATGCATGAATGCTCATGCAAAAATATGTTTCTTGTAAATTTAAATATGTCATCTTTACGATATAAATTAAAAGTAGTTTTAATTGATGTTAATTTAATGTTCATATCTAGATATACACCTTCTTTATCATTAATATTGGTTTTAATATTGGTGTTGCTTGATAGACTGGACTTCGATTCACGGCTTTCAGTCACCATGTCACTTCTAGACGACCACTTCAGCATCGAAATGATGAGTACCCGGCAACACTCATCGGTAGAATGAGGTACACACTGGTCGTTTCGGTTGCCTGTGTGACATTGTGAATAAAGGCGTTTCCGACACTTTGCTTAATTGTCTGAGGCTTTCGCTCTTAACCAGATCGAATTGCTGTGCGGACCATCCTTAAACACTAGGCAGAGGTTGTTGCTGAATTGTCGCTGCACTCGTTGGATCCTAAATGGATACGGCAGGTATAATAGTAATGCACGAATGTGCTGAGTAGACAACGGTCCAGGATTTCTTACGAAATACGGCATTTATACTAAATAGTGTTGCTTGATAGACTGGACTTCGATTCACGACTTTCAGTCACCATGTCACTTCTAGACGACCACTTCAGCATCGAAATGATGAGTACCCGGCAACACTCATCAGTAGAATGAGGTACACACTGGTCGTTTCGGTTGCCTGTGTGACATTGTGAATAAAGGCGTTTCCGACACTTTGCTAAATTGTCTGAGGCTTTCGCTCTTAACCAGATCGAATTGCTGTGCGGACCATCCTTAAACACTAGGCAGAGGTTGTTGCTGAATTGTCGCTGCACTCGTTGGATCCTAAATGGATACGGCAGGTATAATAGTAATGCACGAATGTGCTGAGTAGACAACGGACCAGGATTTCTTACGAAATACAGCATTTATACTAAATGGTGTTGCTTGATAGACTGGACTTCGATTCACGACTTTCAGTCACCATGTCACTTCTAGACGACCACTTCAGCATCGGAATGATGAGTACCCGGCAACACTCATCGGAAGAATGAGGTACACACTGGTCGTTTCGGTTGCCTGTGTGACATTGTGAATAAAGGCGTTTCCGACACTTTGCTAAATTGTCTGAGGCTTTCGCTCTTAACCAGATCGAATTGCTGTGCGGACCATCCTTAAACACTAGGCAGGGGTTGTTGCTTTCTTGTCGCTGCACTCGTTGGATCCTAAATGGATACGGCAGGTATAATAGTAATGCACGAATGTGCTGAGTAGACAACGGTCCAGATTTCTTACGAAATACGGCATTTATACTAAATGGTGTTGCTTGATAGACTGGACTTCGATTCACTACTTTCAGTCACCATGTCACTTCTAGACCACCACTTCAGCATCGAAATGATGAGTACCCGGCAACACTCATCGGTAGAATGAGGTACACACTGGTCGTTTCGGTTGCCTGTGTGACATTGTGAATAAAGGCGTTTCCGACAATTTGCTTAATTGTCTGAGGCTTTCGCTCTTAACCAGATCGAATTGCTGTGCGGACCATCCTTAAACACTAGGCAGAGGTTGTTGCTGAATTGTCGCTGCACTCGTTGGATCCTAAATGGATACGGCAGGTATAATAGTAATGCACGAATGTGCTGAGTAGACAACGGTCCAGGATTTCTTACGAAATACGGCATTTATACTAAATAGTGTTGCTTGATAGACTGGACTTCGATTCACGACTTTCAGTCACCATGTCACTTCTAGACGACCACTTCAGCATCGAAATGATGAGTACCCGGTAACACTCATCGGTAGAATGAGGTACACACTGGTCGTTTCGGTTGCCTGTGTGACATTGTGAATAAAGGCGTTTCCGACACATTGCTAAATTGTCTGA
>WNNJ02001358.1:0-38890 GCA_012934845.2 Pomphorhynchus laevis | reverse complement strand
ATATATATATATATATCAAGGTTTTAAAGAAAACAAGACGCAAACTGGATTTTTATTTATTGGCTCAATAAATAAAAATCCAGTTTGCGTCTTGTTTTCTTTAAAACCTTGATATTTAATGGAATCATTAAGTGATCCAAGACCACCGCTTCTATCGAGTAACAATAATATATATATATATATATATATATATATATATATATATATATATATATATATATATATATATATATATATATATATGTTATCTAGCATGGGACTTTCGGGTGTGATCCTCGTAGGACCGTTCATTTAGATATTGTAAAAGTATCTTATTAACACCAATCAACAAAAAGTTTTAATATTCGAACGTTTCGGTTCTTAAACCTTCATCAGCATCTAAAAAGAAAAAAATCAAAAACAAATCAGTCAAGTTGCACATCAAAGAAATCAAAAACAAAAAAAACCGAAATTGTTCACGTTATAGCAGTCCATCGAAATATATTATCATTATTTAGTCCTGGTTCAATGTCTGTGCTTAGTATCACAATATATTGCATTTCTTTTTTAAATCTAGTTTTTTCCTCATTTGCCGAGGAAATTACAATATAATCAAATGTATCTGTATCTCCATGCGTTAGTGCATGTTTTACAGCGGAATCAGCCTCTATTTTCTTTTTGATATGACATCGTCGGTTCGTGAGTCTGTCTCTTAAACCTCTTCCTGTTTGGCCTACATATTAGCTCGGACATTTCCTGCATTGTGCTAAGTATATTGCTCCTTGAGTTGTACAATCATTATTGCCATATATATGGTATTTTAGATTTGTAATGTTGCTGCAAAATTCAGATGTTGTTCTAATTTGCAAGCAACACTTTGTTGTCATATATATGCTATTTTAGATTTGTAATGTTGCTGCAAAATTCAGATGTTGTTCTAATTTGCAAGCAACACTTTGTTGCATTATGCAACAAAGCAACAAAGCAAGGTGTAATGCAACAAAGCGATATATAATATATTATAATATACAATATATAATATATATATTATACATTTTAATATATCCAACATATACAATATATATTATATACAATATATAAAATATATCACAAATTGATAGGGAATTATATGATTAAACCATAGGAAAAAATAAGATATGAAGTGACAAAATAAGCTTTAATATAATTTATTCTTTAATATAATTTATTATCTATTATATTTAATATAATTTATTGGTTGCTTATTCACGATAACGTGTCAACAAATGAATATTTATAAATCCAAAACAACTTGTAATATAAGCAATCTGATAAGAAATATTCTCTTCCACATATGATTGAATCATAAATAGCAAAATAAGTCATGTTTTGACAAAATAAGCTTTAATATAACTAATTATACGGCTACGATAATCTTCAAGACAAAATATAACATCTAATTGAATGCACGTATTTTGTACGATATAAAAAATTAAAAAATGGAAATATCTATTTTCTGGTGGACACCAGGAAACAGGTGAACCCGGGAAACGCCTCTTCGAGCCAGACACTTGTGCTTCGAGCCGAACTCGTGATGTGATAAGACTACCCTGTATGACTAGACGTTGTGATACATATAACTCCAGATCAATTGAAACTGAGCATAATGCTGTGAGACCACTTCTACGATAGTCGCAGATAATGAACCGATAAACAAGCATGCGTCTCAATGTAACGATGACATTCCTGCCAATATCACTAAGCACGATACTCCATTCGATGCTACTAATGATGTTTTTCAGCATCATCATTCCCAGCTTAATGTCGACGATAATGACGATACTGATGTAGCCAAATCTCTTACCAAAGTTAGAAAGCAATCGTCGGACTACGGTCAAACATATTTCGAAAAAGAAATGATATTTACTTATTGTGCAACTACAACTGATGCTGAAAGTCATCTATTGATGTCTGCTAATGCACCGACAGGACAAGTTACCGATCAAATAAATAAGATCCAACAACTTGGTGAGCTGCATCAGAGTTCAATGCATCCCTTAGCTAGTAATGATATGCAAATAAATAATAATCAAATGAACGAATTCAATAATCTAATTTGTTGTCCAATCAAGGATAATGATAACTTGACGATAAAATTAAAAGGATCATCTCAACAGGGATTGGAGTTTGAATCGTCATCATTTATACTTAACAGCAATTCAACAATACCAATGATGTCATTTACATCATATGATCCTAAATATGGGCTTGATTGCAATCCATCGAATGAATTTGCAAAATTTGCTTCTGGTTCTATCAACGACCCCGGTGCCGACGAATCTGCTGCGCCTTTCTTTGTATCATCGAGTAGTAACCAAGAAGAAACTATGATTGACAATGGTAAAACCGGAATTTCCACGATGAATTGCAGCCAATCTAGTGTTGCCGATCATACACCCGACAATTGTAATGATCATCTCAACCAGATCATTCATCAGTTACTCAACATGTGTGATGATCTTATACTACCCGACAATGTTGTTGATGTTCAAGGTGTTGAGCATGATCAACATGACGACGCACCAGCGGCAGTACAAATGATAGCGACAACAAATACCGCCAATCACTTAATTACGAATAAAAGTAGTAATATCGCATCAATTTTGAAGAGTTGCTCAAACATGGTTCGAAGAAATAACGAATTCATTACAACCGCCACCACCGCGGCCGCGAATACATCAACCGAATCGGAAGATAGTGGTCACAGCAACGCTCATGGATCGCATGAACATGATAGCGAAGAATATCAGCGATCACAAAGAAATAACTCTAAAAAGTACAGTAATAAGCCGGAGCTTACAAAATCCTTGCCGATCGGTGAGGATTTAGAATCTGATCATTCATTATAGTTACTATGAAATATTTTTTTGTTATAAAGTAACCGTTTTGTTTAATAAAATTAATAGTTAAAAAAAATATCTTAATCGTTTAATCTTTTAAAACTTTGGATATTTAATCAGTTAATATTTTTCATAACTCAGAACATTTTGAACCGACTGATGTAGACTAAACCATGAGGAGAATAAATATTAATAACAATCAGAAAGATTTGCTGATGTATGTCTTGATAATAATAACAGCAGACATCAAAATATACATTGCTGTTCGGTAACGAATATTTAAGCTATAAAATGTTCCTTTTATAACTTAAATATTATTTTAAAACATGGGACGAACATATATGTATTGTGTCCGTTCCTCCTCGTGTTGAAAACTCCCACAGCATACCAGCTGCGTGTTTAGCTAAACTCGGACAACTCTCGGTGACAGGCCCATACGACAGGCCGATCAGGATGACACTTAACAAAAAAGTCATTATCATCTATAAATAATATTTATATTTTTCTTATATAAATTAGATAATTAATTTATAAATTATAAATTATAATTTATAATTTATTTCTTGTGATAGATAACCGCGTTTTAAGTCCAGTTTCATAGAAACCGTTCCAAGCTAGTGGTTCCAAGTTGCATCATTGATGTTGGATAACTGAACCAAGATCGAATGTGGCGTTGTGCAACTAGTTACCACACTCTTGCTTATGTACAAATAAACAATTAATATTATTAAGGATAAAAAAATTATAGATTAGTTCATTGTTCATGTGGCAGCAGCTGTGCGCAACCCAGCGCAATTCATGAAATGAGTAGCAACTTATGATGAAAGATGCGGCTGAGCATCAAAGTACGAATGAAACCATGTTTGTCTGGAAATTTGTGAGAAAAGATGTCGTCAAAAACTGTACACTATTTGTGAATCCTTTTAGGCAATAGGAAAAATCAAAAACTACTTTAAGTACTTGTCGTTAAAGTATTATAGTCATGACAATGGGCGACGAGCATATTTTACTTAAAAGCGTTCTGCAGCATTAACATCGGCTGCTAGAAGCGCCTTTTAGACAAAGCAGTGGACCAACAGCTGTTGCAAAACATATACCGATCTCAACATAATTTACAAAGAATACTGAATCAACATCGGTTTATAACCGCATTTTAAGAACAGTTTGTTGAAAACCGTTAAATCCTGTAAGCGGATATGATCTGATTCATATTTGGCTCACATCATATTTTTATATCGTTACCAAAAGCTAAGCAAGGACAGTGCAGTTGAGTCAGCAGATTCTTCATGAACGTATTTAACAATAAAGGTCCTAGAACAGTACCATGAGGAATTCTTGACGTTATTAAACGTGGCGAGGATACTATATTACCAATTTGTACTCTGTAAGATCTATTAGATAGAAAATCACTAATACATCCTACAACTAGGCTATTAATGTCATATCCGGCACTATCGGGTACACTGTTCATCTAAAACACTTGATGGTAGAAGGAACTGTTTGATAGTGGTTTTTTCTGTGTATTTAATCACAAGTTTATACGTGGTGCTCGTTGATCCGAAATGTGCTGACAGCAAAAAAAACCACATAAATGGTCTATCGGCGTCAGTGGATATGCCGTGGTTCAAAAATAAATGGCGACGAAAGTCTATATATTACATCCTGCACTATCGCAAACCACTTGTTGATTTGCACACTCTTTTCATTTTACAGTCCTGCGACGTCCCATAAATTTTTCACTTTACTCGCGTATTATTTGAATTATTGTAATAATATATAATAAAGTAACTGTCACATCGAAGCTATTATAAAGTAGGTTCTAAGTTGCATTATTTACTTAGGATAAACGAACAAAGACTGATTGTGGCGTTGTGCAACAATTGATTCTGTATAAATATGCAATTGATCTCATTTTGGAAGGCAGCCGATTTTAGATAAATTTACGATTAAATCTAATTAAATAAAACTCACATCTTGCAAACATTAGCAACAGTTTCAGGAAGACTATCAATTGATATGTTAGTTTCACTGAGATCACTAAATTTAAAAAATAATTAGAAAAAATCTGATAATTATAAAATGCTGTTAAACGTTCAAATAGATTTCAATAACTGATGTGTAATATTTTGAAAAGTTGAAATAAGCTGAGCAAAGCCACCATTTTATTTCTTAGTAGAGTATTAAAATCGTTTGAAATATTCTGAACAAAACTATAAGTGAATAAGAATATTTCGAATTGGATCGTAACAATATCGATTGTTTCAATCGATTGTTATAAATATCGATTGGACAGAACAATAAGAGAAATCGAATATCACAAATATGAATTGCAAATATTTTATTACAAACATTTTAATCGCTTATAATTGAATACTTAACCTTAATTTATTAATTAAACAAGGCTACGAATTCAATTCGTTGAATTGAATCACGTTATTGAATTGAAATAAATCACGTATTATAAAGGAGTTTTTATAAAATGAACAATGTGATTTCCGATAATAAAGCAGATTTTATTTTAAAAATATCCTTTTTTATAGATAATTGAACCTATATTTGTTTGATTTGCTTCAGTGTTTTATTACTTGTAATATTTTAATTTGAATAATTATAGATGCAATAAATATAAACTTGTGTATATAAATATACAAAATATACAAAAAATATATTTGTTATTGCTTTTAATATTTTAATTTAAATATAATATAAATTTAATTATGAATGTGTTATATTTATGTGTTTTGTTTTAATTTGACTTAAACATTTTAATGCCTTTGAAATGTTGTTTTTTGTGATTGTTTCTATTTTTTCAATTACAATAACAAATTTTTATTTGATGTGTTAGTTTCTTGTACAGGTGTTTTTCTTTCTTTGGACATTTTTAAGTGTTGATAAAACTTTTTTATATAAAACTTTTTACGTGGTGTGAAACAGTTGTTTCTGACGATGATAGCAACAGCTATTGAAATATTTGACAATTTCCTCTCTAATAATACAAGTTTCTTTGATTCCATACTGTAATAAATCATTACAATAGAAAAATACATGGATATTTTCAAAAAGTAAATAATTGTATAATTAGGCAACGCCGTTTAATACTAAATAATCTTTAATTGGTACACAACTAATTATTTATTTAAATAATTTCAATTATTTTAAATTTTTCAATAATTAAAATAATACCTATATAATCTTTGTATTATCGTTGTAAACAACGATAATTATTATTAACATAATAATGTTATAATTAATTAATCATTATTATTCATAAATTACTCTTTTTCCTATATTTTCAAGAAACCATTTTTGAAATTAAACCTTTTTTAGTTTCAAAAGTGATTTTCCAAACATTTAGTAAAATTCATTTTCTACTATATCGTCTAATGCGAAAATCTATCGGCCAATACAAATTATCAATAATAATATATAATATAATTTATAAACAAATTTAATCAGAGGAAATACGTCCTTAACACGTATTTGACCCAATTTTAATACATATAAATCAGCACAATAATATAAAGAATAAATTTAAACTCTTAAGTGGCAAATTTTTAAGGATGGATAATAAATAATATACTTTGCATTAGAATAAGATACTAGATAGTTATTTCAGAGGAAATACATCATTAGCATGTATTTGGCCCCGCTGCTATGTTGGGTAGAGGAGTTAGGGGCCGAAACCTGATAGCATAGCAGTTCCTCCTGATGACCTCTAATTCTTATTCTGATACAACGTCTGTTATTTATTAGTCAATTCATAAAAATGACGTTTATTTTAAATTTCAATTTTTTTATTTTAACTTGATTTAAATTATAGAAAATCTAAAAACAATTATTAATTTTATTATTTAATTATTAAATTTTGATTTAGCATTATTATGTTTTGTTTATTTTATAATTATATTAATAATACGTAGACTCAGTTAGCTGATTTGATTTTATGAATTGACTAATAAATAACATACGATGTATAAGAATAAGGATTAGAGGATTATTCTTGTTCTGATACATCGTCTGTTATTTATTTGTCAATTCATAAAAGTTGGTTTTATCTAATAAAATATATAAATCAGCACAATAATATAACGAATAAATTTAAACTCTTTAGTGGCAAATTTAAATGCTTTCTAATTTCAAGGCAAATCGTTTCGTTAGTAACTAATACTTACATTTGAGTTAGGCCTGTAAGACTGTCAAATATGTTTTGCTCGAAAGTTAAATCTCGATTATTCGCGAGATTTCTGTTTGACATACGGAACGAATTAAATTCTTTGAATTCAAAATAGCACTTACAATGTAGATAACATTCTTGCATTTCCATACAACAAAAATCCACTGAAATAGACGTTACGAATTTGATTAAAAGAGCAGTTTCTGTTCAAAGGAATTGTTACCAGTAAAAGTTAAAGAGTTTATAAAACACTTACAGAACACGAAGCAATGGGGTTAGCATCCATTGCATTGTAAGTTGAGTTAATTTATTATTCGATAGGTCCCTTTAGAAAATTGGGACAAGTAATTACACATTTTGAGGAAACATTAAATAATATTTAAGTAATATGTAGGCAACAATATCTAAGTAATAATATCTATTTTTATCTGTCATTAAATACACTTACAGAACTTCTAATATTGATTTAGACAATATTGTCGATGTTTTTTCGTTCACATCCTTAAGATATTCAATATCATTGAAAGACAGGTTCCTACACAACTTTATATTTGCAATGTAAACCATTGTTATATAACTTACAAAATTTGCAGTTTAATATTTAAAAGAATGTCGTACAGTTTGCTAAACTCCGTAATTCTATTAAAAGACATGTCCCTAAAAATTCAAAAATAAATTATACAAAATTGTTGTTTCCAATGGACATACAGCTTTGATAAACTTTTACAGCACGACATTCTTTCAATTGCGTTATCAATTCCAGTTACATTAATCAATGATCTAAAAACATACTTTTGATTTAAAACAGTTACTATATATTTTTATACAAATCTCTGAGTTTATACAGTAGACAAATATCATAATCCATTATATCCAAGTTTGTATTATAAAGATTCCTAAATTAGTCATGTAAGTAGTTATTTATAAAATCAAAATGATAGCAAATTGAGTTTAAATTTTGACTTGTATTATGAGCCAAGAAGCTGATTTAATTCACGTATGATTCATTATATGATCTTCGTTTAATATTTTTAAAATATTAAAAATATTTAAAATATTGCAAAAATCGAAGTTTAGTTAAACCAGATGTAGTAAATATATTCAAGAATTTTCTTATGCTTTCATATAAAATCAATTTTTAGTCCATGTTGGTTAAGGGAATTACAGTGTAAATCTGAATTGACATTTTCAAATGATTTTCATTTAAAATGAGTACTTAGGAACAACATAAATCTATTTGCGATGTTCGCAATTTAAAAAAATCTTAAATTGTAAATATGTATTTACTACTCAATCCACAAATTCTTTAAAAATTGTTCAATAGTTAATAACTTCAAATAATTTTCTTAAAAAATTATAAACTTACAAGCTTTTCACATTATCGCGGGTAATGGTGAGAATAAATATATGATCCACACCGCCATTATCGATGATTTCACTAAATTTTAAAATATACAAGAGATAAATCACTAGAATTCAAAATAATTAAATACAAATGTAAATATGAATCGATATATATTTAAAAAAAAATATTGAAATTTATTTAACAAGATATCCTAACTAATTATAATCCATTTAAATTTATTGAAATTAGTGGAAGATAAATGATTAAAAATACTTATATAATTTAATAAATATCAAATTATTATATATTTAATTAGATTATTATATATAAATTATATATTATTTTATAATATTATATATTTAATAATATTTATCATATATATAAATATTATGATATTATAATATATGACATCTTAACGATATAAATTAATAGTAGTTTTAGTTAATGTTAATTTAAGATAAGCGGATATATAATTCTATTAAAAAAAATTTCGCTAATGATTTTAAATTTATTTTTTATATTATTGTGTTGATGTATATATTTTACAATTTTTTGTTTCATTTGATTTAAAATAATAAATTTCATTTGATAAAATATTAAGTATATAATTTATTATCCATAAAACATTTTCATAAATAACTTTGTTTAAAATATGTATCTATTAAATTATTTAAATGATTTTGAAGAAAGCCAATATCATTACATATTGTTGCAATTCTTAAAATTTCATTATTTAATGTATTATATTTTATATTATATGGTATGCATAAATGCTCATGCAAAAATATGTTTCTTGTAAATTTAAATATGTCATCTTTACGATATAAATTAATAGTAGTTTTAGTTAATGTTAATTTAATGTTCATATCTAGATATACACCTTCTTTATCATTAATATTGGTTTTGTTAAGAATAAGGCTTTCTGGGTAAATTTGTTCACTAATTGAATAAAAATCATTAGAATAAAAAACACATATATCATCAATGTATCGAAACATATATTTCATATATTTATATAGTTTAGATTTAGTTTTTACACAGTTATGAAGAAATTCATATTCTATAATGCTTCAAAACAAGTCAGCTATAATTGGGCTACTATTACCACCCATTGGAACACCTTTTACTTGTCTAAATATAGATGTCCTTACTTTTTATACCAGAATTATTTTCGATTACCTTGCAATATTTTTTAAAGTGTGCTTTAATTACTTTAAGCATTTTATTCATATAGACAGAAAGTGGTTTTAATGTACATTTAAACGCACTACATATGAACCTAGGTTTTATTGTATTTTTATGTAATTTTGGATTCCAATATAATAAAGGTATAGTTTTATTATCTGATTCAACCTTTATACCCTTTTTATCCATTATAGAACAGTGACTTGTAATAATTGTTTCTAAACTCAACTCACTACGTTCATATGTTGGATTTACATTTAAATCATTATAATTAACCTCTTTCATTAGTATATCATAATAAAGCTTTTTTGCATATAGAGACAAAGTTATTACTAGCTTTATCAATAATTGTTATTATATAGTTATCATTTAATTTAGTAAAATCTGTATACATATCTTTTGATTCAATTTTCTCATTCCCCTCTGCATCGTCACCAGGTTGTATGGGTTTAAGAGCCGAACACCTACAAGACATGATAACAGCGGACCAGTCTGGAAAGCTTCTAAGCCGCCTGACACATCTGATAAATTATATGGCAGCCGGTGACCTTCCTGTAGATATATCTCGATATTTTGCGGGTGCAGATTTTATCGCTATAGAAAAACCAAATGGAGGTATACGCCCAATAGCGGCAGGAGAATTGTTACGGAGTGTGTGTGCAAAGTGTATTTACACGAAGATGCGCAATAAGTTCACTCAAATATTTCAACCACAACAGGTCGGTGTTGCGGTGGCAAATTGCGCAGCTTTAATAATTCACCAGGGTCGAAAATTGCACGAACAGATGCACACCTCGGAAAATTAGGTATGGGCGAAAGTGGATGTTTCGAACGCCTTATACAGTTGACAGGCAATGCTTTATTAACGCAGTCGACATTGAAGCACCTTCTATCGGACCGTGGATCAAATGGTGCTACTCGCAACCATTTAAATTACGATTTGGAGCATTCAAAAGCCTTACATCGTCAGCAGTAGTACAACAAGGGGACCCTCTAGTCCCATTCCTTTTCGCACCGGCAATCCAACCGATTATTCGGAAAGTCGACTCGGTTACAGGTATCGGTTTTAACAAGTGGTATTTAGACGATGGAATAATTGGAGGTGAACCCAAGGCAGTTGCTATCACATTAAACATGATTGCAAATGAGCTGGAAAAAATCGGACTATCAACGAATTGGCAAAAAACCGAATTAATAGGCCACATAGAAGCAATTATCTCAACGCAGACAGGAAAGTCTCACTCTTCACATACCACGACTAACGGCAATTTTACTCGTTTGGGATGCCCAATTGGTTCGCAAGAGTTTGTAGAAGCATATCTCATAAACAGTTGCTTACCAAACCTAGTAAATGACACAGAGCTTGTCGCGTCGCTTCCAGACGCTCATGTGGGTTACCTGCTATTGCGCCACTGTGCTTCCGCTCAACGTATAGCATTCCTAATGAGGAATGTAGATCCAGCAAGCACCGAACTTTTCTGTGAGCAGTTTGATAATGCTGTGATAAGGGCGATGGAAATCATCGCTTTAATACAACTGTCAGCGCGAACACGATCTCAAGTTGAGCTCCCACTAAAAATGGGCGGTCTGGGCCTTAGGAGTACAAACAAACACAGAGCGGCAGCCTTTGCAGCAAGCGTCAGCACAGTGGCAGCGTTTGTGAACCAGAATCCAAATGCATTTCCGTGCTTTGTAAATGCGAATGAAATACTACACGGAGTAGAAGTGGAACAACATGCTTCATCCACAAGACAACATCAAATATCGTTCAAAATTGACTCAGAGAAGCGTAAAAAGCTATTAGACACTGGAGATAATCGGACAAGGGCCAGACTAATAGCGGTATCACAGCCACATGCGAACGCATGGTTACAATGCGCCCCAAATCGAAGTCTCGGACTAGCTCTTACCAACCAAGAATTTACAATTTTTATAAGAATGTGGTTAGGCCTGCAAATTGCTCCAAGTGACTACCGTTGTAGTCGATGTTTTCGAAACGCAGATGCTGAGGGCTTCCATGCACTAACTTGCAACTACGGTGGTTTTCCAGGAATGCGTCATAATGGAATTCGTGACGTCGTTCTCCAGGCGGCACAATCAGCAGGAATGCATGTGGGTTGCGAGGTTCGCAACCTTGTCCAAAATCTACAAGAACGGCCAGCCGATATTCTGATCTACGGAGATCATTCAGATGCTATAGACTTCGCGGTAATACATCCACTACAGAAATCTTTTCTTCGCCAGTCAGCTTATGTGCCTGCTTACGCAGCTGCACAGTACGCATCATTGGTCAAAGATAGAAAGTACCGTGCTAAAATGATTGAGGCGGGATATAACTTCATACCTGCAGTCTTGGAGTGTTACGGCGGCTGGAATATGGAAGGGGAGAAAATCATCAGACGAATCGCCCGATACTTAGCAATTCGATCATCTATACCATACAGCATCGCATCTGCACGGCTCTTTCAACGAATATCAATAGCACTCATGAGAGGAAATTCAAAAGCTATATTATCTAGCATTGATATGTTAAACCGACCGTATTACGAGATCGCTAACCCCATAATGGAGAATCCCACACGAAGAATGAACCCCTTCCAGTCACTCGATCTGGCAGTTGACTCTCTTCCATCGTCAATTAATCAGTCCGCTCCTGGATACATTGAATTTAACAATACAAATGAAGTAATTGTCACGCTAGCTAATATACCAGGATCCAGTGTCGATACGTCAGTTTTTACAGGAACTCATAAATTGTGTTCCAACAGAGATTGTGTACTTATAGAAGAAAACGGAAAATTCACACTAAAAGTATTGAGCTCTGCAATCACAGTAAAGCCCAAAGTCTTTCAAGCAAAATTAAGCCACATTTTGACACCTTTCTGCAACAATGTGACAATTCATCAAATAATAACGACGCTGATGATCCTGAATCTTTACCTATAAACTCACAGCCAGAAACCGAAATTAGTAAACAGACCGTCGATTATATGACACATGACGTACATACATTATCTGATTCTGAATTAACTGACAGTTTATCGAACGCAAATAGTGATAATCATGAATCGGACGGAAGTTTTAATTATGAAACAGAATCATTAACTGAATTTTGTGAAACAGATCAAATAATCACGCCCACTATAAACAAACAGATGATACCGGAAAAAGGCCGGCTAGTTGTCAGTGGATCGGTTGATTCAGATATTCTAGATGATCAGGCGCTATCTGAAAGTAGTGATAACGAAGAGGAGGAAGTCTAATGCTATCGATTATGGACATTATACGAAGAGGTTAACTATTTCTTTGGCATTGTTGCTTATTGATAATCATTTGTAATTAAAAATTGTTTTGTCTATAAAAAATACATATCTTTATTAATTTTATATTTATTTTTATAATTAATTGTTATTTTCATCTTATTTTTTATTTTATCAAATATATAATCTTTCCAAATGTTTATCTTAGATATATTCGAGCTTTCACTATTAATCAGCTTACTAAAGTAATCATTTAAGTTATTATATAACGAATTGTAAATTTTATTTTTGTCGTCGTTTTTATTATGGGTAATAAAAACGACGTAATTAACATATTTTTTATATGTTAATTTATTTTGTCAAAACTAAGATAAACTTAATTGCATTCTGTTTCCATTATGTTTCTAATATTATCGTTACATATTGATTTTAATTCTTTGTTATAATTCGAAATTTTTCGTCCTAATGGTGATAGGAGTTTTTACATTATTTTAGGAATATATTTATTTAAATCTGACCCTATTATTTCTATACTTTTAGAATTATTTACAAGTCCGGCTATATTTATGTTATCTACACATTTATTAATGAAGTTTATGGTTAATGTATATTTTCTATTGTTATTATTTACATTTATTGTATGATTATAGTATTTTGTATTACAATAACTGTCTATTATACAACTTAGCATATCATATTCGTTTATTAATTTTTGATTTATTGAACATATGATATCTTTAGAAAAACTTCTTATATTTACATAAAGATCTTTCAGCTTATTATCTCTTAAAAGTTGTTTTAATATTTCTAATTGTTCATTTATATACATATCTTTTTTTAATATTTTTAACTCTATTTTTCCTATTCCTTTTATCACCATGACTTCTTGGTTTGCGTTTAACCAGAAATATTATTTAAATATTATAATTATTTACTTTTTAAAAATATCCATGTATTTTTCTATTGTAATGATTTATTACAGTATGGAATCAAAGAAACTTGTATTATTAGAGAAGAAATTGTCAAATATTTCAATAGCTGTTGCTATCATCTGCATGAACTATTTGTTAACTATTTGTTCCACAGCACGTAAAATATTACATACAAAAGTTTATTACAAACCCTTATATTGATAAAGCTATTTTAAAAACTAATTATTTCTAATAATTGATTGTAAATGTTAAATTTAAATGAATAAATATTGAAATATCTAAAAACTTAAATTATTAATTTCAAAATAGTATTTTATCATTTTACTAAATTTAAAAATATACAAAATATTAATTACTTTAAATTTAAAATAATTGAAAACAAATGTATAAATATGAGTTGATATAAATTTTTAAAAATTAAAAATAATTAGAGGTTTTCTAACAAGAGATCTAAACTAATTATAATTTATTTTTATTTAATAAAAGTTGTGGAAAGCTATTAAATTATTATCTTTTAAAATTTAAAAATGTTTATTAGTTAAAAATATTTTAGTAATAAAGCTAATTTAAAACGACTAATGTCTTCTAATAATCGATAGTAAATAATCAATTTAACTGAATATTTACCTAAATTTCAAAACACTGTGTTACTAATTTCAAAATATTACAAAAGAGTACTTTTGTATCTAAATACAATTATGACAAAATTTTATATTTATTGCAAAACCTTATATTTATAAAGCTAATTTAAAAACTAATTATTTCTGATAATTGATCGTAAATGTTTAATTTAAATGAATAAATATTTAAAATTAAAATATTAAAAGCAACAAAAAGCTGAAGCAAATCAAACAAATATAACTTATTAAGTTCAATTATCTATAAAAAATAAAGGATATTTTTAAATATTGTATCCAAATACAATTATGATAAAACAGTGGTATTTGTTAATTTAATTCTAAACCTTTTAGTTCGCTACATTGCAGCTCCACAAAACATTAACCATCTACAACAAATGTATAGGTAGGTCATTACAAAATGATTAATGATTTGTAGTCATTATAGAAATTTGATTAAAACTTATTTAAAAAAAGTCATTACATTAAATTATGTACTCATCTTAGAACACGTTAACGGGTTTGCTAAAGTAATAAAATATATTTTGAAAAATATTAAAAAGAATATTTTAGTGAAACATTGACATTACTAAAAAGCAAATTATGTAAATAAATATAAAATTTGATGATATTCTCAATAAAAATACTCACATATACTCAACGCAAGAAAAGACGTATTTTGCAAGAAGTTCAACGTTTGATGTGATTCGGTCAATTTTCCTGTAAAATTCGTTATCAAAAAAATAAGTTTTAGAACAAATAACGGATTAACAAAAAGGAATTTAAGAATCTACTTGTATTAATTTAATCGTTCAGTGAGTCATTAAATTGAATCAAACAGAATTATTATTTTATCACTTTATTTCAAGTTTTAATGAAACTTTTATTTTGTAGCAACATTAATCTAAAAATATTTACAAATTAGTTTATACCAAATTTATGTTCTTGCTCGTGATTCCTCTCGCAGAAATGACAATTTTAATGATCGTATGATTTAGTAAAGTAGTTCAGAATTCAGAATTTTTAATTTTAAAAACGCTACTATTACAATAGCGCTATTGTAAAAATAAATAAAAACGCTTTGTAGGAATGTAGAATGCCATCTCGCTGGCGGGGAAGGAACCAGAATAAGTTGAAAAGATGTCTCTCTTCGGTTTTGAAATAGTCGGAGTGACTTCTCTTCACTATTCTGGAACTTGATCTAAATTTTTGGACCAAGGTTAAACCTAGAACTATTTGGGAGTTACCAACGGAAAGCGATTACAGGCGAGCTTAGGGATACTTACAAGTCCCCGGTTGTCGTTCGTGGCAAAGAGGTTTAACCCAGTGAACTAAAGGTTGGCATTTTTGAGACTTATAGTCAGAGGGAAAGGGGATAACTGTTGTGTGTGCGTATGCTCCCAACATTATCTCGGAATACGCAGCCTTCGTGGAAGATATTCAGGCTCTGCTTGATAGTACTTCTATTGGATATTCCCTTGTTCTATTGGGTGACTTCAATGTTCATGTTGGTAGCGACAGTAGCACTTGGAAGGGAGTGTTGGGGAAAAACGAACACTTTGATCTAAATCCGAGTGGTGTTGAATTATTACATTTTTGTTCTCGTAACAATTTGTGCATAACCAACGCCATGTTTGAACATAAGGAGATTTATAGATGCACATGGCATCGAGATACTCTTAGTCAAATATCAATGAACGATTTTGTAATCGTTTCATCTGATCTGCGACGTTATGCTCTAAAAACTCGTGTGAAGAGAGGAGCTAAGCTGTCAACCGATCACTACCTTGTAGTTAGTAAACTTTGATGGCTGGATCGGATACTAGACCAGCCTGGTAAACCCAAAAGTTGTGTGAGGGCGTGCTGGGAGCGTCTAGCAGATGCTTCTGTCAAAGAACGTTTTTCTGGCTACATCCGGGAGGACTTCTCTCAGTTGCCAGAAGATGTGATGAGCATTGATCAGGAATTGGATATGTTCAGATCCTCGCTTTCCAAAGCAACTGCGAAAAGTTGTGGATCGAAGGCATTAGGTGCTTGTCGCGAAAGAAATACTCGAAGTGCTTGGCAGACACCAATAGTTAGAGATTTTGTCCAACATAAGAAGCTGGCTTATAAGGCAACTTTGTCAGATAAATCAGTGGAAACTTTAGACAAGTACCGAAAAGCAAAGAGAGCTCGATCAGTTCTGGAAATCCTAGAACTGCTTGGTGGACACCAAAATCCACGGGCAGTTAGAGATTTCGTAAAATAGAAGAAACTGGCTTATAGCCAACTTTGTCTGATAAATCTGTAGAAGCTGTAAACATGTACTAAAGGGCAAAGAGAGCTTCAGCTCGAGCAGTTACTGAAGCGAAGAAGGCGAATTAGGAGAAGTTTGGAGAGCACTTAGAACTTGATTATAAGTCAGCGTTGAAGATGTTCTGGAGGATGATCAAAAACATTCGTGTTGGAAAGAGGAAAACTCCTCTAACTGTCTATGACAAGAGATGATCTATGCTGACTGACATTAAAGAAATTTTCGGTTGTTGGAAAGAGCAATAGTAGAGTTTCCTTAAACCGATCGATATGTATTTTCTTGTAGAAGAAGAGTCTTTAGAACCAACGGAAGAGCTCAACTCTTTGGAAGAGATCATTGCTGTTGTTAGAAAACTTTTTAATGGCAATTCTTCTAGAGCAGAAGAGATTCGACCTGAAGCGTTAAAGGCTCTCGACTTTGTTGGCATTAAGTGGCTAACACGAATCTTCAATATTGCATTGAAGTCGGGCAAGGTTCAAAGTTGGTGGTGAACCGGGGTGGTAGTACCGGTCTTTAAGAAAGGTGACCGAAGAGTGTGTTTCAATTATCAGGGCATCACTCTTCATAGCCAAACTGTTAAGCTATTTACTAAGATTCTTGAGTTAAGGATACGGCCTATAGTTGACGGACAGTTGCAAGAGGAACAATGCAGCTTTCGTGAACGGTCTTGAACGGTCTTGGGAGTTCGCTCAAGCTGTCTACATGTGTTGTGTAGATTTAAAGAAGGCGTTCGACCGAGTTTCGCGAGAGAGGTTGAGGGAGGTACTAAGGCGGTATGGAGTACCACACTATCTTCGGGTAGCTGTGGCTTCTCTGTATGAACAAAATATGAGTTGTGTTCGTGTTTTAGATAGGAAGTCTGAATCATTTCCAGTAGGCGTTGGGCTTCGTCAGGGTTGTCCTTTGTATCCACTTTTGTTCCTTGTTTACATAGGAAAATTTTCAGGACGGGCTGCTCTGACCGATGTCGGTCTTCAGTTCGGTTTCATCACGATGCCATCTCTGCTTTTCACAGATGACGTTGTTTTGCTGTCTTCTTGTCCTAAAGACTTGTAATGTCTACTAGATCAATTTAAGATGAAATGCCAAGCGTCAGGCATGTTGGTAAGTACCTCCAAGGTACTTACCACGGTAAGTACCTTGGAGGTTTATATCCTTCGGTTTACCACGCAGTCTTCGTTGCTATCTTAACCTATGGTCATGAGCTTTTGGTTATAACCGAAAGGCTAATATCTCGAATACAGGCGATCGAAATGAGGTTCCTTCGCAGTGTGGCCGGTCTTAGCCTTTAAAATAAGGTTAAGAATTCGGCCATCCGGGATGAACTCGGAGTAAAATCAATGCTTCTCCACATCGAAGAAATTAAGCTAAGATGACTAGGACACGTTCTGAGGATGTTTAGGAATTGCCTTCCATGGTGCGTTTTCCAGGGCGGACTCTCTGGAAAGGGACCTCGAGTTAGACCTCGGTACAGGTGCAGAGATCAAATCTCGAAACTGGCCGAAGACATCCTTGGGATATCTGAAAGAGAACTCTGCTCTGTTGCCAAGGATCGCGAAGTTTGGAGTAGTTTGATTCGTGCACTGCCTCCACGCCCGACACCCGGATTAGTGGTTGAGAAGAAAAATATTGTATATTGTTTGTTTTTTATGTCAAGAAATTGTTGTTGTTATAATAGCGTGCAATTATAAAGAGGTGCTAGTTTGAATGAGGAGTGGATCAACGGTCATTT
The DNA here is from genome assembly GCA_012934845.2 of Pomphorhynchus laevis. NCBI lineage: Eukaryota > Metazoa > Acanthocephala > Palaeacanthocephala > Echinorhynchida > Pomphorhynchidae > Pomphorhynchus > Pomphorhynchus laevis. Next base: position 20,491 of record WNNJ02001358.1, on the reverse strand, counting down.
AATATAGTATCAGTTTGATGCAATGACAGTAATGAAAGTTACGGGCACACTAAATGGTGTAGTAACTCTGCTCAAGAAATTGTTGTTATTCTTACAATCAGATAGAATCGATGTCGGAGTAACAACACGCTCATGAATTTTAAAATATAATTGTGTCAAGAGTAGTTTTTGAAATTGGAAACATATAGAAGCATTATGTATCACGAATATTCGTTTATATAATTGTTATCACATCATTTACATTGTTTGAACAAAGTTGAGTACCGATTATTGTTACATCAATGATTTCTTAACATTTTCAACATTACGTAATATAACATTACGCTTTAGTTAACACACATTTAATTGAAAGCATAAATCGAACATTAATATGTGCAATCAGATAGAAAGAGCCTTGTAGAACGGCTCTTGAAATTTAAAAAGAGCCTTGTAGAACGGCAACATATAGAAGCATAATGAAATGACTAAATTAATTAAGATGGTATATTAATTAATTTTATCTAATTGCTCCATAATTTTTTCAGTATTTGGTAATTCAACTTATACATGACAGTTAACAAATTTTATTAAAAGCAATAATCGAACATTAATATGTGCACACTATCTCTACAATCAGATAGAATCGATGTGGGTAACAACAAGCTCATGATTTTTAATAGTAATTTTTACATGTAACAATTGCCATGGCATTATTTACATTGTTTGAAGAAAGTTGAATACCGATTTTTGTTGCATTAATGTTTTCATAACCTGTTCTAATACCTGCGCTTAATGTTTTACATGAAATGCTACGATCACTTGTTTTACAATTCACTCAAAATATGCCTTAAGATGACATCGATAAAAGTTTCGAGTGTTCACTGCTTTGGAAAATATTTTACTTCAGTTAATGCGAACATAAATATAATATGGAAATTTTAATTTAATCACATTGAAATATTATCCAAATTAGAAAACTTACAAGTATTTAAATTCGTTGTCCTTAGAAAACATTGTAGGGCATGTGTAGCCGTATGGATTGCTAATTTACAAAAGATGATTTAGTACAATTATGCAACAAATGTTGCAAACGATCAAATTAAAAATAACGTGTTTGATCGAAAATTTAATGAGATTTTATAATTTACACTAAAAGATTCGAATGAAATTAATTAAATATATAATTGATATTTTAACCCCACAAAAATAAATTATAATAATTATTAGCGATTAAGAAAATATTCGTCAAATACATGAATTATAAAAGTGTTTGTGCTAACATAAATAAAAATTTTAGTATTTTTTTAAACCTTAATATTCGATAAAGAGAATTTACATGCGCTGAAATTACGTTCGAATAGAAAGAAACTTTTCGATAATTGACGATCGGTATTCGATAAAGATTTAAAAAACAACAATAAGAAATATTTTTTAATTTTCAAATACGCTGTATACTTCAATTCTTAAGTTTTTAATGTTTTCGTGCCTTATAATTATTATAATATTATTATCGTCTTTCAATTTCAATATAATATCCCAAAAAGTAACACACCAGTGATAACACTGTTGTGTTAAGCGTGGTGTCACCAATAAATATTTGATGTGGCTTCGTTGGAAGAACTAACGATTTTAGCCTTCTTTTGAGAAATATGAAGCTTAAAATTATCCTTATTTATTTTTATTAGATTTTGATTTGCCTTGATGGATTCGTTCGTGAGACGTAGTTACAAGACATTTGTACATTCCAATACCATCAATAAATAAAAAATAATAAATAACAGACGTTGTATCAGAATAAGAATTAGATGCTATGGCCGAAACCATCAGGCTGAAACCATCAGGCCGAAACCTGATGCTATGCTATCAGGTTTCGGCCCCTAACTCCTCTACTCAACATAGCAGCGGGACCAAATACATGCTAATGATGTATTTCATCTTATTAAATTTGATTATATAATATCTTATTCTAATACGGAATATATTGTTTATTATCCATCCATAAATTTTTTTCGCTTTAAAATTATCAAAATTACTTGATGGTTTAATTTCTGTTAGATAGGCGTTATAAATATTATAACATATATATGTATATCTTTTTCCGAATATAAGATTAATTAATTTTACTAACGCTTCTTTAATATCTACTAAATCTAGATTTGTATAAAGCGTTTTTAAATCGTATGTATTTATATTTTGAAAATTTATTCCTTTTGTCTGTTCTAAAAATTCTTTTGTAGAATTAATACTGAAATAGTGTTTTATACCAGTATTAATTTCGATTACCTTGCAATATTTTTTAAAATGTGCTTTAATTACTTTAAGTATTTTATTCATATAGACATAAAGTGGTTTTAATGTACATTTAAAAGCACTACATATGAACCTAGGTTTTATTGAATTTTTATGTAATTTGGGATTCCAATGTAATATATGTATAGTATTATTATCTGATTCAACCTTTATACCCTTTTTATCCATTATAGAACAGTGACTTGTAATAATTGTTTCTAAACTCAACTCACTACGTTCATATGTTGGATTTACATTTAAATCATTAGAATTAACCTCTTTCATTAGTATGTCATAATAAAGCATTTTGCATATGAAGACAAAGTTATTACTAGCTTTATCAATAGTTGTTATATCTTTATTAATTTGATCTTTCCTTTTGTAAAGGAAAGATCAAATTATATCAATTGATATCAATATCAATATCAATTAATATTGATATAAGACTTTGCAATCGCATTCAGTTTCTATGATGTTTCTAATGTTATCGTTACATAAAGATTTCAATTCTTTATTATAATTACAAATTTTGCGTCCTAATGGCGGTAGGATATATAATTAAACGATAAATAATAAATAATTATAATATTTTATAGAATTTATATTTTTATCAAGTTAAAATTTAAAATTGAAATATAAAATAAAAGTCAATTTTTATGAATTGTCTAATAAATAACAGACGTTGTATCAGAATAAGAATTAGATGCTATGGCCGAAACCATCAGGCCGAAACCATCAGGCCGAAACCTGATGCGATGCTATCAGGTTTCGGCCTTTAACTCCTCTACCCAACATAGCAGCGGGACCAAATACATGCTAATGATGTATTTCATCTTATTAAATTTGATTATATAATATCTTATTCTAATACGGAATATATTGTTTATTATCCATCCATAAAATTTTTTCGCTTAATATTTAGTTGATTTATAAATTGTAGATTTAATATTTGATAATATTTTGTTGATTTATATTTATATCAAATTAGTTCACACAAATGCAATTCATCACAATTGAATGACTATTGGTTTAGATCGATTGAAAACATCGACTTTATTATCTACAGCAGGAATAATTGTGGTTTGAAGATCAGAAACGGAGGAGAGTAAAATCTATTACACTTTGGATTTAGTAGGATTTAGGGACATATAGTACCAAGACAATTCGACGAGGAAATGAAAAAAATGAGTTAGAGAATGAGGATACGAGTGAGGTCAATAATAACTTGTCTTTAGAACAAATCAGATCAGATAATTGAGTCTACGCATTTTACACGATATATAAATATAAATAAAGATAAATAATTAAACAAGATTACCAATTTAATATACCAATTTGCCAACTTAAATATAACAAGTCTACGCATTTATACTGTATAGTATACTATATATCTAGCTTTAATTTAAAATTAAAATTTCAAATCAAAGTCAATTTTTATAAATTGACTAATAAATGATAGACAATGTATTCGAATAAGGATTAGAGGTCATTAGAATGACCTGCTAGGTCATCAGGTTTCACCTCTATTCCTCGACCCGCATAGCAGCGGGGTAGAATACGCGCTAATGACGTATTTCCTCTGATGAAATTTGATTATTTAGGCTACCTTATTCTAATACAAAGCATATTGTTTATTATTCATCCATAAAAATTTCGCTTAATAGTTTAGACAAATTTTTAATAATATTTTGTTGATTTATTATTTTTCATTATAAAAAAGAACAAATTCATTAAATTTGCTTGAAAATTAGTAGAAAATAATAAAGTCGTATAATAAATAGTATTAGTATTTCTAAAAGAGGTCATATTACCGGGAAAACAAAGTCCGCAGGTCAATAATAACTTGTCAGTAGAACAAATCAAATCAGATATAAAAGTATTTATGTTTACATAAATAGAAATTTTCACTGATAAAGATCTGCTTTATTTTTGATGGATGCCTTTATGAGGCGAAGTCACAAGACATGTATTTTTCAATACTCTCGATTTATCAAAATTGGTTTTATGATTCAACAACATTATGTGAGTAAACAATGCTGATTTGATCTAATTTTGCTTCAAGACACTTTTGTTCAAGTAGAGAACTTCTGAAAAGACCCTGGTTAGTTCGCTCGATAGGTTTTGAAATGTCTTGGCATTAAATTTCGTAAAGACGTTCAAAAAATTTGAAAAATGTCTGATATCGCGGTACCTATTCGAGGGTGATACAGTGCCGTATAAGTTTAACCGTAAAACAGTACAGTAGAAACAAAGTCTCCATATTAAAGTTTACAATAATTTAAATTTAAAAAATATGTCATTCTAAAAATACAAAAATTACAAAAAAAGGTAAAACATTAAATGTTTACGTAATATTCGGAATGAAAAAATGTCCTAAGATTTTTTCTAAGACCACAAATGTCATATCTTCCAACAGTCTCCTGTCCACCAAGCAGGTATTAAGCATCATTTTTCATTTAAGAAACCTTTGATGCAGACAACACATCAGCTTGTCATTCTCACTTATTTTTTAATTTTCCATATTCCTGTATTTGTATATTACTTAGACCACAAACCGAATTTTGTCAAATCAATTAAAATATAATAAATTATAATTTATTATATAAATTATAATAATGACTATAATTAGACTCGGCCTTGCAGATAATAATCGATTCATCTTTCCTCAATCTCTTGAGAGCCCTGAGTTATTAGCCTGTCATACTCATTTGGATGCGAATAAGACTGGAGCGGGATTGGAAATCATTCATGGTCACAGAAAATGTGGCTGACGGTGGTAAGTAGTTTAGCATAATTTCGGAATCACATCTGATCTCGATGGAATGTATGCGTGGGGTAGGAATAAAATCAGGTCCCCAGTTTAAAACTGTGACTTCAACATCTGATAACGGACGTTGGGAATAATTAGGGATGATTGCAGTAACACGCTGGATTGTCGGATTGGATATCTTCTTATCGTGTTTAATTGTGATGTCCATAGTTAGAGATTTTATTGTATTGTTAACGAACGACTGTATGGACAGAATGTCTACCAAGTCCACCCAAGAGATATCATACCAGAGAAGTAGTAATCGTCGACGTATAATTTGAATCCGAGATCTCGCCTCATTCATAGCGAAGCGCATTTGCGGCATCTGAAGATTCTTTGATGGTACAATCCTTCGAAACCAATAATACCTGACTTAATGGTGGCACAAGTAGGTATTACATTACATTTGAGGCATCGTTTGAGAAAACGTATGGATAAGTAAGCACTTGTTAACTTCTTCTCTGTACTGACGATCTGTAAAACTGCTTTGAATAAGCATTGATCGTAATTGATGAAGGCAATTGATGAAGGTTGGTACAAGAAGGCTTTTTCCAACAGATCCAGGAGCAGCTTTATGTATCTTCTCCCTAAGATACACAAGCCTGTTCTTCAAATGATGCCTATTATCGCTAGCTACGGTTCATTCTGTCATAATCTGGCCAAAATGATCAACAATCTTATCGTTTCTAACATGCCACGGACATCGTCTTTCATAAAGGATGGACCTCACTTTGCCTGTTCCTTAAGCCAGGTGTACAGATCTTCGTACTTCTTTGCAACTGCCGATGTGAAGTCCCTATTCACGAACGTTCCGCTGGAGCCTTCCATTCAAATAGCTAGTAAACTCCTCACTGAGCATTGCATAACACCGAAACTCACAATATCCCAATGGTCGAGTCTCATACAATGGTGCACCTCCAAAAATTCATTCTTGTTCAATGGAATGAATTCATTCTTGTTCATGGGCTCTCCGTTAGGACCGACACTCGCAAACATCTATATGAGCTCCTGGGAGGCGGATGTTTACTTTTTCATACCGTCCCTGAAATACTGGTGGAGATATGTCGACTATGTCTTTATGGTGATTGGTGAGAAACCCTCACTGAATGAATTAGAAAGCTCGATCAAGGGGAAAGCCTCTGCAATCCAATGGGATGTATGTTTCGAGAGCAGTACCAGCTCTGTTTCCTTCTTGGACGTCTTGGTCAAGCGACACGATAGCAGCGTCATTACATCAGTGTTCAGAAAACCAGGTATTTCTTGGTGCCCGCCACCTTGGCACACACATATGTCAGATCGCTACAAAATATCTACTGCGATTTCTTTGTTGACACGACCGGCTCTTGCTCATCTAAACGAACCGCTTTTTACGAACAAATGAACATAAAGAAAAAACTAACACAAAGAGGATATCCAAAATGGGCAATCATTATGTCTGAAAAACAGTCAAAAAACTCCTACGTCGTCGCATGAACTTATCTAACCCTGATGAAGTTAGAACAAACACAGTCCCAAGTCTGACATCGTATATTGGCACTTCCTTTATCAACAACTCGTGCAGCAGATCACTACAAAACGATCTAAAGCGCTCAGGATTGACGAATATTTGAATTTACCACAAAAGATGTTGCACTTTATCTGGGATGTACAAAAAGAAACCAAAATTGTCCCCTGTAAGTGGCGTATACCGTATTCCTTGCCAAGATTGTGACGCGGGTTATGTAGGACACACCCGACAAACATTCTACAAGCGCATTTATCAGCATCGATATGCGCTAAAACGGGGTGACTCCTCGTCTGCTATTGTCAACTACGTCCTGTCGACCGATCATGGGATTGACTTTGGAAAAGCTAAGATTATCTGTGTTGAAAACAACTTGCAACTTTGTCTTATAAAAGAATCAATCTTAATAAATTCCGAAGCGAATCCGATGGCCGGAAATAAGTCTAATTGGTCACTACGATTACCAGTATCACATGAAATTGTGGACGGTATCACGTAAACGAATGGACTTCTTCCGTAGTATTCCTAGTATAAAACTTGTATCTCTATACTGTCATTTTAATTCTGTTTAATTTTTTATCTATTGACAAGGCCCGTTTGGTCGAAAGCTCCAATAAAAACGATTCAAACTGTATTTCGCAAGTCTATAATGAGTGATCGATACAACTATCTAATCAAAGACTTGCACGCACTTATGTCTAATTTTACCAAGCAGTACGATCAATGCTTATTCAAAGCAGTTTTACAGATCGTCAGTACATAGAAGAAGTTAACAAGTGCTTACTTATCGATACGTTTTCTCAAACGATGCCTCAATTGTAATGTAATACCTACTTGTGCCACCATTAAGTCAGGTATTATTGGTTTCGAAGGATCGTACCTTCAAAGAATCTTCAGCCGTCGCTTAATGCGCTTCGCTATGAATGAAGCGAGATCTCGGATTCAAATTATACGTCGACGATTACTACTTCTCTGGTATGATATCTCTTGGGTGGACTTGGTAGACATCCTGTCCATACAGTCGTTCGTTAACAATACCATAAAATCTCTAACTATGGACATCACAATTAAACACGATAATAAAATATCCAATCCGACAATCAAGCATGTTACTGCAATCATCCCTAATTATTCCCAACGTCCGTTATCAGATGTTGAAGTCACAGTTTTAAACTGGGGACCTGATTTTATTCCTACCCCACGCATACATTCCATCGAGATCAGATGTGATTCCGAAATTATGCTAAACTAATTATTATGCCTTAGCATAATATTCATTATGGCAATTGCTTTATCAACACCTTATACATCTCCTTATCAGTTTCGAGAATAAAATCATCAATTGCAAAAAGTCGATGTTGTTACTAAGTTAATGTCAGTAAAGTCTTAACGGGAATAGTCGGTTTTTACAAATCAGAATTGCAACAGAGTTTAACAGAGTTTAACCATTTTAACAGAGTTAAAAGTTTCTTATTTTTCTTACGCCAATTGCGTAATTTTTAATTCAAATTTTAATTTCAAATTATATTTGCAAACAATAAAACATCAGAAATAAAGCCATATATATGAAGCCATATAAAAACGATACAACGGAGACGGCTAGAAATTTAGGTAGTCAAAATTATTTTTATAAGACATGATAAATTATATTTTACTACAAATGCATTTATAATTTATTTTTTGAAAAGTTTAAAAACTTCAAATGACAAACTCGATGCTTTGATTGTGAGTCAGACTGTCAATTTGATTTCGAGGAACACAAATTGAATGTAGACACCTTAATGTAATAAGAAGTTTACAAATAACTGAAATATATATCATGATAAGCATGTAAATAAAACCAAAATTATAGCCTTTCAAAATAAAGTTTAATATAGCTCTAGTAATTTGCTACGTTAATGTGGCAAATCAATAAATATTTTATTAACAATATTTAATATTAATAAATATTTTGATTTAAGGAAACGGTTGAAATATAAATGTGAAATATTATGCTGTATCGGATGTTAATTTATCCATAAATATGTTCTGATTTTTTTATGTAGTCTTAGAGTCGTTGCATGACCTGCAATTAAGTACAAATTATAATTAAGATATCTCTTAAAATATCACAGTGAGTAGTTTATTAAACACAGAAAGTATAGAAAGACAATTAAAAAGGGTCATTTTTAACTTTAACTTGTTGTATTAAAAACATAAATGTGATAAATATTTTGTGATAAATATTTTGTGATATTTGATATTAATATAAATACTTGATATAAATAAGATATATTTGAAACAATTGCGTAAAATATACAAAAAAGTACTTACAGCACTTGAGGCAATGCAGAATTGTTTATAAGATCAAACATCAGTAAGCCAATGCTATAATCTATACGCCTACAAAGGATAAATAACTTGAGATACTATGCAAATTCGAAATATATAAATATGAAAATATCTATAATTTGGAAGTGTTGAATATTGAACATTATAAATCATTATTGTGAAAGTTGAATAATTCGATACACAACACAATGATGAGGCTAAATATATGCTAATTATGTAAGTCCTTTAATTAAATTGAGCATCGACAAAACAGAAATAAGTCGTCTTATTCGAGAATAGTGGGCTAATGTTGTGGAAGTAAAAATGAAGTGGAATTGCATGGATTACAAGAGAGTAACCCTCGTAATTCATTAATCTTTTGTCAGCAGTGACTCCCCTACGTTTTTTGTTATGCTGTAGGGAAATTAGTAGACGTTAGAGGGATCAATGTTCATTATGTCGTGAGCTTACTCATCTGTCCTGCGCTATCGTCTATTCTATCTAACTTGCACGAAAAAGGAGGACTACTGACAATTAAGGAGGAAATTTGGACTTCTGACGAAGGTTTCACTCAGGGTAATCCCTTAGCAATGACCGCCTTCGCTGCTGAAACTCTCCCGCTTATTGCGCGAATTCTAGCTCAAAATGAACATGCGACCACATGTTCATCTATAGAATTTGCGTCGGAGAAAGAAGCGTCGAATTGGTTGACTATAAAATCAATCGAAGCAGACGGTATCCGTAATCCCCTTACGAGTTCAGGGACGCTGTGAATGGTCGATACGGACAAACACCTGCGGATGCACTTGCGCATTGTAGTTGTGGATATGAGAATAGCACAGTTTACTCGCTCTATAGCGGTGGGGGGCACTCACAATCATAAGGCATATCCTAATACATGAAACACCTGACGAACTCTTGACTCAAGTCACTCCCTGTGTTGCAATTGAGCCCGTGCTGAGTCATATAGATTCCACTATCCAGTTCAAGTCCGCTACAACCTCACGTGATAGTGAAGCGAGAATTAATGTCGTATTTCATAATATGTTCGGACGACGAAGCGAGTGCGTCTATATGGACGTCGCCGTATTTAATTATCATGCTGCTTCTTATTTCGAGAGACCGCTTTTATCAGTTCACAGTTACCATAAGTCGCGCACAAACGCCCGTTACATTGAACGTATTGTAACTTTGTGACAATTATTATTGTAACAAAAAAATACAAAATTATCGACTTTTATTTAAAATAAATAATATTAAATTAACATATTAAATAAAAACTATTTTTAATTCGTCAAAGAAGGTAGTTGCCTAGGAAGGGATATTCACTCGACTCCAAAAAGGATGCCGCATTCCGTCGTTGCATGAACCAGCTGAATGCACGTTTATCTCCGGTTGCGCCCCAACCTCGAACTAAGCTGCCTTAAAAACGCAGAAGTGTAAGGGCAAACTGCGGCTGGTGTTTCGATGGCGACGGGGCGAACAAATAATGTCAATCCTCAAAGCTGTATTAGGTTTGTTTGAGCTTCTCCATTTGGGTTGCAGCAGCGTAAGGAGGAAGACACTGCATGTGCGACATGACTGGCGGCAAGAGTGTTCGGCTAAGTAAACTCAAAAACGAGTATACGGTCAGCTTCACATGACACCACGGCATAAGAGTTGCAAAACCTGGTCATTTGCCATCGTCTCGCGGTAAATCTGCCGGTTCGAGTTTGGACGGCGATCCCGATGCAGCGAGAGGCATTATCAAAATCTCGTTGGATGCAACATGTCGATGGTTACAAGACGTTATCCTGTTGCAGTCTAAGGGACAAGCATTGTGCCGCGGGATCAAGACTTTGCAAATATACCGTTGCTGTTGAAAGGATTGAACTACGAGCCTCAACAACACTGAATAGAAATAGATCAGTCATCAAGTCGTAATTCGCCGGGAGTACCGCACGCAGTGGAATAGCCACGAAACCTTTCCGGACAAAAAGTTTGGGTCATGATATACCAATTTCGTGCTACGCTCAAACAGGTGCTCGACGAGTACCTGCGTGGAAGTCATTAAGGACAGGAAAGCTGGCAGTGCTTTGTTAGTAGCCGAAGGGATATCTAACCCACCCAGGTAAATCGATAGGGCATCTTGACTCCACAATTGATAATTCATAACTGACTTCGAGGACAATTCAGAACAGACTTAAAAGACGTGCTAAGAACTGCACCGTAATCAGATAGCGAGCTAGGCGCGAAGGCTGGTGTCGAGCGGGCAGATCAGATATCTTTACCCTGCTTTAACAATGGCGTAATAAGTATTGTTCATCATATGTCTAGTCAAGTAAGAAAATTGGTTACTTGATCTTCAACTTTGACGTTGCCCCGGCTATAACGTAATCGATAGTCAAACGTCCTTAATCATCGGTCCAAACAACGTGTCCGATTGAAGAGGAACTATTTATATCTTCGGAAGAAGCTTGAATGTGATTTTTGTTTCGTGATGTTCATTTGAAACTAATTCACTCTTTGCTGGATTCAAATTTAGCCGTAATGATTGTCCATCTCTTGTAAGCAGTGAATGTCTCACAAAGATTCTACACGTCCTCAAAGTGTCGCATCCCCCAGGTACCATTCGTTGACTGGACTTTTAAGCGACGCCCCATACAGCCACTGACAACGAGAATATCAATAACCAAGTGAATCGCCCTGATGAACACCTTCTTATGACAAGAGGACGATGGGACTATAGAAAAGCAGGATGCGTTCATAACAGTATGAAATGAAGCATTAGATCGCCGGGATGTGACGCGATGCTTCGAGTAAGACTGCGGAACGCATGATGTTATTAAACGCATTAGTTAACTTTAACTTTAGCAAGTCTGTTCTACTGGGTATCGCCCTTACCTGTGAACGACAAGCGCGCACAACCGTCTTTGCACAGGCTGCGACTTCCTCACTGACTTGCTTGGGATAACGTATTGCAACGACATATGAAGTATACAGATAGTAGGCGATCTAAGCAATTAGTCGTCGGAATGTGTTGCCGATGGTCATTGGACTGAAACCACCTCCGGTTTTTCAAGAGCAATTAGTTTAGCTCTTTCTGAAGTGTACGTGCTGTTTCCTCGTTATAAGGAGTGTACGTCGTCTGATCGATCTCGGATGTGTCCCTTGCGCTTCACGGCTATACTACTGACGGAACTAAGAGAATCCGAATTGTCCAAATCTGGCAAGTACTCAGCATATGCTTTTTGACAGAAGAAGTTAAGAACGTGGTGACTGTCGCAGAGAGCGTAGACAGTAGCGAGGGAACATAAGTATATTTTCCAAGTGACAGAGTTTTATGAGCTCCACTGGCGGCTCTCATTAAGGGGTGTAATTTCATCACGACGGCAGAAAGAGCAGCCTTAGGAATTCGAAGCGGAATCCCTGGCTTAACTGCTCCTTACTAAATTCCGTATCGTTAAGCCGGGTTATGCTGTGCAAGTGTAGGCGTCGTGTTAATAAAGTTCCTCAGTGCTCGTTGATTTGTTAAGTTACTTCGACAAACAGGTGGTTTGGAGGATCCCGCGAACTCCAGGGAGTGTGGCACATGGCGGCGAAACATACCACATGTTGTTAACTTGCATGTATTGTGGGAGGTCCCACACATACCTTTCATTCTGTTTGATTGGAATAAAGGCAGGGCTGGTTGCTTGATCTTTAACTTAGCCCGTAGCTAGACGCTTGATTTCAATACGTTTCTTGTTTTAAGCGTGTATGTAATATCTATCCAAGAATAGTTCGATAATATTGTGTAGTTTTATAGTGTATATAATATTTTTCCAAGAATAGTCAGTTGTATTATATTATCTCTGGTATGAATACATCGTCAATATAACGAACCCAAAATGAAGGTCGTTTGACATTTCTAAAGAATGATTTTTCTAATTGATCTAGGTAAATGGTTGCAAGTGTAGCGGCTACAGGTGTACACATGGTCACTTCAAAAACTTGCTTGTATAACTTGTTATTAAATTCAAATATATTCCCTGATAAAATTAATTATAGTGCGAACTTGACCAATCTACATGCCAACGTTGGGTAAACTACTGCTACCATAGCTTGATGTATGTAATCCACCGCTGTCTTAGGGAATTGAAGTGTATAATATTATAATATTATTATAGTGTGTATTCGATATTCATAGTAAATAATACATCATCCTTACGTAATTCATTTTCATGCTTCCGTATATTATAAATACTTAGTTACGGATATAGCTTTTCATCGTACTAATTAATAGCTTTGTGAATTATTGGAGCTAAATCAAAGAAAAGAGGAAATTATTTTTGATATTTCGCTAACTTCTGTTAGCATCTTCAAAAAATGAGAATGAATTGTAATTTTACAATCTTGTAATTCCAAGATTGTAATTTTCTGATAATAAATAATAAACAAATTATAATTCTTTATTTATCAAATTGTCCAGATAATCTGCAATTTGTCTTTCAGTCGGATTGTAATTTCGATTTATATTGCTGTGAAAAAGAAACTTTCAAATTTTTTAAATGTAGCATTTCTATAAAAAGATTAATTATTTAACCAAATAAACACAGGAACAAGCGAAAATTAAAAATACTGTAGAAAATAAAAGAAAATGAAAATCTGTAATAGGTGAAATTGTTGTTAATAAAATATACTATTAATAAATTAATAGTATACACAATAAATTGAATTAACGATCAGAAAATTAATTATAAATATTTGTCTTAATAAAATACTCACATTAATTTTTTGGTTATCAAATTGTCCAAATAATCTGCAATTTGTTTTTCGGTCGGATTGTAATTTCGATTTATATTGCTGTGAAAAAGAAACTTTCAAATTTTTTAAATGTAGCATTTCTATAAAAAGATTAATTATTTAACCAAATAAACACAGGAACAAGCGAAGCACATTTGCGAATCAATAAGAGCCTACGCGACAACTGCCTTTACGGATGTGCTATCCATGATACAAACGCCACACAAATATGCAAACCGTAAACTAAACGGCAATTCAGAAATTGCTTGTATCAACCTGACCAAGCATGGGAATTACGGTAAAGCACTCCAGCGTTTGGTTTCAGGAGGAATAGTCAGCCCATCTACACAAGCACGGACAGCACTGCAAATACTACATCCCCTTACATACAGCATCTGGCGGGATCAGCAACTATCCTCACCTAATCTTATAGAACGACTTTCAAACAATCCGATTTCGTCTATATCTGTAGGCCGCGAGACCGTCATTACCGCGGTCAACTCTTTTCCTTCAGCATCGGGACCAGGTTGCCTGGGGCTAAGACCGGAGCATCTCCAGGACATGTTACGAGCAAATAGCGGCGGTTCGCTAGCAGAAAACCTGACGCACCTTGTCAACCACCTTCTGGCGGGACTAGCACCCTCTGAAGTGGCGCCTTACATAGCCGGCGCGAACTTGATCGCACTTCCCAAAAAGGACGGGGGTATAAGACCAATTGCCGTTGGCGAAACTCTACGCCGTCTGTGCTCGAAATGCATATGTCTCCAACTCCGCAAACGTTTCGCTGGTCTACTACAACCAACACAACTAGTAGCAGCAACCCCTAACGCAGTGGAAAGGATCGTTCACAACATCCGACGAATCCACGAACTTCACGCCAACGACAACAACTGGGCCTTCAACTCATTGTCCAGAGCGCACTTACGAGCAACTGTCCGAGAGAACGTCCCAGAGCTCTTGCCATGGTTTGACTTTTCATACAAGTGCAAGGCACCCCTTCGTTTTGGCCCGCAGGACCCTCTCAATTCATGTGAAGGAGTCCAGCAGGGTGATCCATTAGGCCCGTTCCTCTTCGCGTTGGCCATTAAGAAAACGATTGAACACGTTTCTCATATCCCTGGAATAAACCTCAACATGTTGTACCTGAACGATGGCATAGTCGGCGGGACGCCTTCGGCAATCGCATCCGCACTCGGCTGGCCAGACACGAGAATCAAGGCGATTAAATTGCAGCTAAATTGGCGAAAGACAAAGGTCATCGGCAGGCCTGAAGCCGTTAGCTCTTGCTTGGCCCTACTATCCGAGGTGGTTTCGGAGAACACCTCTGGAAACATGCACTTGTTAGGCATACCCATCGGTGACGAGTCCTTCATAGAAACCCACCTGACAAACGAAATTCTGCCACCGCTAATCCAGACAATTGAAGCAGTAGCCAAGCTGCCAGACCCTCAAGTCGGATACCTCCTACTCAAACACTGCGCTTCCTCGTCCAGGATAAACCACCTTCTCCGTTCAGTTGATCCAAGGATTACAAAAACGTTTTGTCAGTCATTCGACAGACAAATCGCCAGCGCCTTTCAGAAAATATGCGCGTGTCAACTACACGAAGCAGCGAAATCACAGATGACACTCCCAATCCGTCTGGGTGGATTTGGCCTAAGATGCAATGCGGCGCATGTCCAGAGCGCATTTATACATAGCGTGATGCAGGTCGGAGAAGAATACAGTCTGGATCCTACACTTTTTCCTGGCTATTCAGAGGCATTAGCCACCCTTAGAACCACAGTGGGATCTCACTTCATACCGTCTACGGATGGCGGTCAATCATCAACCTCACGCCTGATTGAAAATCTCGCCTCGACACAGCTTATACAATCAGCTAGCGAAATGGATCGTGCCCGACTACATGCAGTGTCGTGTCCAAAAGCTGGGGCTTGGCTTAGCGCTGTACCAAATGCGGCATCTGGAACGGAATTAACACCCCCACAGTTCTGTATTCTAGTCCGCATGTGGCTTGGAATTCCTTTACACGAAAGAAATTATAGATGCGGCCGCTGCATGCGCATAGCTGATAAGGAAGGCATACACTCGCTAACATGCCAATACGGGGGTTATCAAGGACTGCGGCATAATGCTATTCGTGACGTGGTATTCGCAGCCGCACAATCAGCCCGGATGGATGCAGCTCTGGAAGTGCGAGGTATTATCCCGGACCTACGTGAACAGCCGGCAGACATCCTATTTTATGGGGACCCTCCCCATGCAATCGACTTTGCAGTCACTCACCCCCAACAGACGGCATACCGTCACTCAGCTGCTAACGCAAAGCTCGCCGCCGCTACATCGTATGCGATTAATGTTAAAGACCGAAGTACAAGAGCAGGGTCGAAGCAGCGGGGTATATATTCTCAGCCGCTGTAGTGGAGTCGTTTGGGGGATGGAATGAATAGGGAAACAGGGTCATTAAACGGGTTGCAAAAAACATGAGCCGGACAAGCGGAGTCACTTACGCCGTGACAATCACACATTTATACCAGCGCATCTCTATTGCAATAATGAGAGGCAACGCCAAAGCAATGCTAGCGTCACTTGATCAGATCCCAATATCCACATTTGATGGTGGACACCAGGAAACAGGTGAACCCGGGAAACGCCTCTTCGAGCCAGACACTTGTGCTTCGAGCCGAACTCGTGATGTGATAAGACTACCCTGTATGACTAGACGTTGTGATACATATAACTCCAGATCAATTGAAACTGAGCATAATGCTGTGAGACCACTTCTACGATAGTCGCAGATAATGAACCGATAAACAAGCATGCATCTCAATGTAACGATGACATTCCTGCCAATATCACTAAGCACGATACTCCATTCGATGCTACTAATGATGTTTTTCATCATCATCATTCCCAGCTTAATGTCGACGATAATGACGATACTGATGTAGCCAAATCTCTTACCAAAGTTAGAAAGCAATCGTCGGACTACGGTCAAACATATTTCGAAAAAGAAATGATATTTACTTATTGTGCAACTACAACTGATGCTGAAAGTCATCTATTGATGTCTGCTAATGCACCGACAGGACAATTTACCGATCAAATAAATAAGATCCAACAACTTGGTGAGCTGCATCAGAGTTCAATGCATCCCTTAGCTAGTAATGATATGCAAATAAATAATAATCAAATGAACGAATTCAATAATCTAATTTGTTGTCCAATCAAGGATAATGATAACTTGACGATAAAATTAAAAGGATCATATCAACAGGGATTGGAGTTTGAATCATCATCATTTATACTTTAAAGGCAATTCAACAATACCAATGATGTCATTTACATCATATGATCCTAAATATGGGCTTGATTGCAATCCATCGAATGAATTTGCAAAATTTGCTTCTGGTTCTATCAACGACCCCGGTGCCGACGAATCTGCTGCGCCTTTCTTTGTATCATCGAGTAGTAACCAAGAAGAAACTATGATTGACAATGGCAAAACCGGAATTTCCACGATGAATTGCAGCAAATCTAGTGTTGCCGATCATACACCCGACAATTGTAATGATCATCTCAACCAGATCATTCATCAGTTACTCAACATGTGTGATGATCTTATACTACCCGACAATGTTGATGATGTTCAAGGTGTTGAGCATGATCAACATGACGACGCACTAGCGGCAGTACAAATCATAGCGACAACAAATACCACCAATCACTTAATTACGAATAAAAGTAGTAATATCGCATCAATTTTGAAGAGTTGCTCAAACATGGTTCGAAGAAATAACGAATTCATTACAATCGCCACCACCGCGGCCGCGAATACATGAACCGAATCGGAAGATAGATGTCACAGCAACGCTCATGGATCGCATGAACATGATAGCGAAGAATATCAGCGATCACAAAGAAATAACTCTAAAAAGTACAGTAATAAGCCGGAGCTTACAAAATCCTTGCCGATCGGTGAGAATATAGAATCTAATCATTCATTATAGTTACTATGAAACATTTATTCTGTTAAAAGAAACGGATAATTCATATTAAATTTAATGTTTTATTGTTTGAAACAAATCTTTTGAAATTAACATATTAAAAATTATTTACGAATGGTAAATATATATATATATATATATATATATATATATATATATTGTATTATTGTATAATGTAGTATAGAATGGAAAGAATAAATGATTTTACTTTAAATTAAAGTGATTGACAGACATTCAAGTGCTTTATTTTAATGTCGTAATGAAGGACGGCGCGACTCAAGCTCAAGTATCGATTGCTAGTTAAAAAGATGAACGACTAGTGACTTCGATGTGTTGATTTGGAGACTTACATTTTAGTTATCAGTATATCTAAGAATTATCTAATATTAAAGCTAACATATGTACAAAGGCGGCTAAAATCAAATTTTTCGCGAAACAAATACACAACACGTGACATAAAATGAATATAGCAAAATAGTTAATAAAAGGAACGTTTCTTTTATAAAAGTATCACTTTTCTAAAAATGATAAATACTCTAGCAAAATTACATGATTTTGGAAGGTGTGGTCTATTTAATGACATTTCCGTAGAAATGACGATAAACTAAAAAAATTATTTAAAATAATAATAAATTTATAATAAATTACACAATTTATATTGATAAAATAAATCGATATCTTCTCCATATTTTCAAATCTTATTAGTGGACAAATAAGATTGGAAGCTGGTAATTTAATTATTAGTCTCTTAGTCAATTCTCCTCAGTCAACGATTTAGTCAATTATTGTTTCTCTCGAGACTATAAAGTTGATAAAACGTATTACGAGTTGAGCATAATACCTTTTAGATGGATTTAACAATAGATTTAAAAATTATATGCATACAGATAATATTTAGAGTAATACTTTGAATTATATTTGAATTATAGATAATTGCCTTTTAATTGAAATTTACAGAAAATATTCTAAGATCCATCTGATTAATTAATTAATAATTAATATATTAGTTAATTATTAATTAATTATTAATCTGATTATTAATTAATATATTATTATAATTATATATTATTATATAATTTATTACTAACTTCATGATCTTTCATCTAATGCTTGTCATTTGAACGCCTACAACTCAAGCTATTTGTCGGTAGCAGACAAATAACAGCACTGAATATAGAAATCCTTGATATGTGCATAAATTCTTTCGGTGAATAATTGTTTAATATTAAAGGTAATTCAAAATACATTTGCAAGATAAAATTTATATTAATGGTATTTTATATACATTTTATATTTGACTTACAGATAATCTGTGGACTTGTTAAATAGATAAATGAAATCTGAAATTAACTGAATTCCGTTGCCTCTTAAATCCCTACAATCATTTGGTAAAATATTTACATTAATTTGACGTAAGAATTCATTTTACGAACATATATAGATTTTCTTTTTTATTAATAATAGGCAAGTTTAAACAATGAGTAGTAATAAATACTAGAAAACGACTACATACGTAGTAGATTTATTGACAGTGTATCACGCAAGCTTGAGTTTAAGTTTTTACCAGTATCGGATGGAAATGAAGATGTTTGTCAGATTGATGAACGATGGTCAACACTCAAGAGCACACTATATTCTTCGGCTCATGATATTCTTCCTTATATCAAAAGTCGTAGGAAAGATTGGATAAGTGCAACATCTATAATGATCTCCGAACAAAGAAAGTTAAGCATGGCTGCAGGAAATAACGTAGAGACGACCACTCTAATCGCAAATTACGCGCCAGTATACGTCATGATAAAGAAAAATACTGGACAAAACTTTCAAACCAAGCCCAAAAGGCAGCTAACAATGGTAATGCGCGTAAATTCTTTGGTCTCATAAGAATATACTATACACCTACACAGCAGAGTGGAGTCACAGGGTTGTGGAATATCGATATGTCACATAAAATATTCGAAAAGTCGTCTGCACGGTTAGAACGCTGGAGAGCTCATTTTACAAATCTCTACAAGAGGACAGACACTTCAACAAACTCATGTAGTAATGACAAATCCTGGAGTCGCCAAGTATGTACTATGCATACAGAAGTGTTAGAAATCGACGGCAACTCCCCATCAAGTATTGAGGTCAGTCAAATAATTAATACACTGAAATGCGGAAAATCTGCGGGACATGATCAAATACATCCAGAATTTCTCAAATATGGTGGTCCTAAAGTTGTCAAATATTTGACCGATTTGTTCCAATGTATCTAAAATCACAATCAGGTTCCCATGGACTGGCAAACTTCAGTTATAATTCCAATACTGAAGAAGGGGGATGCTTCATTATGCTCGAATTATAGACCCATATCTCTCCTACCTGTAGTATATAAAATCATGGAAGGCATAATTCTGAACAGAATTAGGCCGTTACGGCAAATTCAAACAAGAGAAAATCAAGCTGGATTTAGACCAAATCGAGGATGCATTGATCATATATTCACCCTTCGCGTTCTGATGGATGTCCGTCAAGAGTATCAACAACCGTTAATATTACTATTTTTGGATTTCGAGTCGGCGTTTGACTAAGTTAATCGATTATTCATCTGGAAGCTCCTCCATACCTTAGGCATTCCTAAACACCTGTGTGAACTTATCGGTGCAATGTATGAAAATACTGTGTCGGTCGTGCGCGAATACGGTTGTACTGGAATCCGTTTCCTGTCAGTACAGGTGTTCGACAGGGGGAGTACTATCACCAGAACTATTCAACATTCTCATCGATCATCTCCCATGGGAAACGCTCGATCTGCACAGTGAAGGTATACGCCTGCATCCGAGCAAT